>JANHJO010000777.1:40932-51818 GCA_032468235.1 Pseudoxyrhopus heterurus
TTCTCATTTTACCGACCTTAGAAGGATGAAAGGCTGAGTCAACCTTAGACCTGGTGGGATTCGATTAGCCAAACTGCTGATCTGCAAGTCTGCAGAGTAGTCTGCAGTATTGCGTTCTAACCACTGAGCCACCGCAGCTCCATAGAAGCAATCATTCCATCTGTACACTTAATCATTAGACTGTATCGTTTTATGATGTGCTTTAATTAATTTTGTTCTCTTCCATTAGAAAATTTTGTTCAACCTCATTAAAGTACTAATTCTAGAACATACAACTTCAGCAATCTGTGAAAAACAATGCTTCACTTAGTGTTTTCTGAGTGAAGAAGCCAAGCATTTATTAGGTATTTATTTTATTAGGTATAAACAGCTATGCTTTCCTGTGTTGAAAATAGATTAAGGATTTTTTTTTCTAGTGCCTATTTCTAGCCATATATTATACAGTAGTATTAATATCTACTGTTAATAGGGATAAGCATTGTAGGGATTAAGATAACCAGTGTGGCCCATATTTCTTGCATCAAAAAAAGCATATTTTAAAGCACAGGTATCAAACTCGCTGCATCACATTGCCATCACATGATGTTTCTCAGCGTTTTTCCTATTCGTGGAGCTGGGGTGGGTGTGGCCTGCATGTGACCCATACGGCCCATGGGCCGCCAGTTTGACACCCCTATTTTAAAGGATACCTTTACTCTAAGAAATTAACAAGAAACAGAAGCAAAGATGCCCAGGACATTGTCTAAATTCTACATATGTCATACACACACACACACACACACACGTTTTTTTGTCCCCCGTAAATTTATTTATTGTCAAAAATACATATATATTAGTACTATTCATAAAAATAATAAGATGAGTTAGAACTATCATACATATCACACTTTCTTTCGTTAGATTTTCTTCAGAGCATCTTCCTGTGCTTATCCTTGTCATATGGAAGGAAGTTATTGAGAATGCTGCAAAAGAGAACATATGAATGAATGGTCATTTATGGCAAGATTTCTTTCCAGGTTTTAATACATTGCATTTGATCAATCTTGGAACTAGTTTTTACTTTTTAGAATGCGTCTCGAGTAACTATGCTTTTTTTGGTCTGGCCTCAATTGCTTTTATGTTTTATTATTTTCAATCTGATTAAAGTTATTTTTTTAATTGAAATTCTTTCATGAAACATGCATGAACCAAAAATGTGACTCTAGGAGAGTATTGCTAAGTTGTGCTGATGTCAATTTCATACTGTGATATTTTTTTCTCTATTTATCTAGATATCAGTATTTCAATATATAACGATGTGCATGTTTTCCCCCTTCTCCCGCTGCATGCAGGGATTCGGGTTCGTAACTTTCGAGAATAGTGCTGATGCAGACAGGGCCAGGGAGAAATTACACGGCACCGTGGTAGAGGGCCGTAAAATCGAGGTGCATGTCTTCAGTAATTCAATTTCTTCTTTATATTTCTTCTTTGGTTTCCTTTTTGTGTCTTGCCTCACTGATTTCACATTGGGATTCCTGTCCAGTGCGTGTGTGTGTGTTTGTGTCCTGTGTTTTTCACTCCCGTCCCCTGCACTGAAGTATATAAAATAACCTCCCAATATATATATATATCTATATATTTTTGTTATTTTTCTTTGTCTTTGTTTTCCTTTCTCTTAAGTTTGTTTCCAACACACTCCAAATTTTTTGCCCTTCTGCTATCTTGATTTTCCTTTGCTTCAGTTAATGAGGCTCCGACTTTCAATTTCCAAGCCAGATCAAAAACTAACAAAATGAGCACAGTCCCATTTGTCACTTGGTATCTAACAAGAAAGAAGGGGTGGGCAGCCAATATCTGCCCTTGATTCAGAGGCCAGTTCTCCTCCATATGAGTGTGAAACTAATGTTTTGGGAAGGGGTGGATGAAGAAATCAGGAAGAACTTGAGCCATTGAAATATCTATGTCAATGTATTTCAAATTAAGAAATATGCATTCCATAATTAATGTCAATGAGTTTAGACTGTGATAAGCACAAGATGCTTCTTGTTACCTAGATGAGAGGTAACTTCTTAGTGATGAATTTGCTGTTCCCTCATATAGAAGGCTAACTGGCCCCTTTTTGTTCTTTCTTTTTAAAGGAAAAAAATTACTAAATATAAGGAAAAAAATTAAAGCCGCCGTTTTGAGTAAGATGTCTGCATATTTTGCTTTTTTGTTTTGTTTTGTTTTGTTTTTGTTTTTTTGTTTTGTTTTATTTCCCTTTTTAATGGTTTAGTGTTTAGGGCCCTTCACTTGACTCACTCTTTCCATGGTAACTATACACAATGCTGGCGATGGTACAAGTTGGCGGTAAGTGAAATCAAAGTGCTAGAGGAGAAGCTTACTTCTTTTCTTTTCTTTTATGCAAAACAAAAAAATTAAGAAAGAAAAAATCCATCCGCCATTTCACATTAACACTACAAAATGTGATTTGACTTGTTGTCCCTCCCCCCTTTTCCTTTTCCTTCTCTCCCCGCCCCTTTTATTTTCAATGCTGTTGAGTAATGCCACCTGGATTTTGGATGTACATACCATTTTGTTTAAGTCTGAGCTGTTTGATTACTGACTTTCCAGTAATTTTCCTTGCGCATCTTACTCAGAGTTACCGAACTCCAGTTTTGGCTGGTTTTATTAATGCACCCATACACTTTTTCATTTTTGCCTATCCATCTCCTCCCTCCTCCACTTCTTTTCTGCACTCCCTCTATTTGGACCTCTGATTGTTCTCCTCTCCTCACTTGCCATTTTCCTTTACTTAGTTAAATACAGCTGTTGGTCTTTGCTGATTGGTGATTTCTGATTGGTTTTGCCCATTTTTTCCTTTAAGTGCTTGTATTGCATTCTGCTGTAGCAGTTGATTTCAGGCACTTGCTCCATCTTAATGATTGTCTGTGAGACCTCTCTTCCTATCCCCATTAATCAATTGTTGTTGTTTTTTTCTTTTTTATGTGTGTTTTAACAGCATGCTTTCAAGTCTCATTGTTGTTGTTTCCCATTCTTTTTTTTCCAATGTGTAATGTTTATATGAGGAGGGTGGTGGGTTGTCAGGAGGGCTAAAATTAGAGCGATGAGATTCCAGGCTCCCTTCTTCCCTGCCCAAAGCTCACTTTTGTTTAAAGTTCAGAGGGCCTTTGAACCATCATTTTCTTGATCTTGAAGTTCGCATGAGGCTTTTTCTTTCATTAGGACTAGAGTTTTGAAAAGTTACTGATTCTACCTCTACCTTTATTCTCTGCAAGACTCTGGGCCTATGTTTGACACAGAGTTGCCATTGTTTGTCTTTAACTACCCCACCAGTGTTTTACTAGCATCATCTGTGCTGCAACGTTCCTTTGCAGCAGTGCTTAGAAAGCTTGAGCAATGAACAGCTCAGAATGGACAGTGAAAGAGACTAAAAGGGAAAAAAAAGTCAGGAGACACTTCATACATTTCTAATAGTGTTCGTTTTTCTCCTGACAAGGCAGCAACTAGGGAAGATTGGGGTTGATGGCCTCTCAAGATACAGGACTCCAAAATTGAGATACAGGCCAAGCAGTGCTGCTCTGGAATGCAAACTCCCTTAGAAGAAAAGCAGCTTAATCCTAGACACCTGGGAATAGTTCTTCTGCCCAAATTGCAGCAGGGTTTTTTTGTTTTTTGTTTTGTAATATTAGTAGACCACTGCAGTTCAGTGAAAGGCTACTAATGGATCAGACAAGGTTATTTTTGTTTTTGTTTCATGCCAGTCAAACTGGACACACACAAAAAATAGCAATGGAAGAGTTTTTGCCCCTGAACCAGTGAGCATCAAATAGTGAAGTTAAAGCTGGCAGGGACGCCTGAGAAAATCTGCTCTTTTTAGCCTTTTCTTTGATGCATAATTAAAATTCAAAAAATTAGATATGTTTATAATTATAATATATAAAGACAACCTGTAAAAGTAAATTTCATTGTGCTGATTTTTTAAAAAACATTTTGTCTAAAAAAATTATGAAAGGTTTCTGTCATTTTCTCTAAAGTGTTGTGCTTCCTTCCCTCTCTTCCCCTTTCCCTTTTAATTTTTAGGTTAATAATGCCACTGCACGAGTAATGACTAACAAGAAGATGGTCACACCATATGCAAACGGTAAGACAAAGTGACAAGGCTAAAGGAAGAGTGGAGGAACCCTTTTAGGCATAAGAATTAAATTTTCCCTTTGGTATTTCAGAATAATTTGAGAAACTTCTTTCTTTATAGGTAGAGATAATTGAAATAACCGATAGTCAAGAGGTAGAAAAGAGTTCTTGGAAATATTTTGAGAAAGAGGGCACTTATTTGAGCCTGCAAATACTATGGCTTTAGGAAATCACTTTAAATATTTGGTTTTGTAACTGACTAATGAATTGGTGAGAAGTGACTAACACAGACGTCTCCACTATTATTGATACATAGTGACTGTGCTCTAACTGATCTGTATGCACAAGTGATAGCGGGTTTTTTTGGGTGCATTTAAAATTGGAAGTGATTAACAGAGAGAGAGAAGTGATGCATTTATATTCATTTACATTTGTCTTGCATTTTTAGGGAAGCTGTCTCCTACCCCATGAATCATAGGAAAAAAAATAGTCAACTTGTGATTTAAAAAGAAAACTATAGGTAGTCCTTGACTTACATAATAGTATTCGACTATTGTGATGGGAGCTCGGTTGTTGAGTGAAGTGTCAGTAAGTGAGATGCCCACATCACTATTTTCTTCAATGATTGTGATCCCAGTTCTCCCAGTTTTGATGGTTAACTGGATGAATCAAAGGAGTGTGTGGGCAGGAACTCATTCATTGGCTGGAGAAACAAAGTTGGGATCCAGAAGATCTGAGCTTTAAGTGCTGGACCATAAAGCATTCTTTCCAAATTATCGTAATTTGAACAATTGTTAAACAATTGGTCACAACTCGAGGACTACCTGTATCTGCATAATTTGCTTTTGCCTATACTGTATGTAGACACACCTGTCATGCTATTTTCCTTTAGGGTAGCAACATTATATAAAATACATAAAAAGAGAAAAGGCAAAATAAGTCCATGCTGGAAGATAATTGTAAATGGAAATTAATTAATTCTACATTATACAAATACCATTCATCATATTCCTCCATATCTTTCTATATTTGAAGACTATTCTTGCTTCCATCATGTCCATTCACCAACTCACCAATGCCTCTGTTTCTTTCATTTCTCACCATGACCTTTTTGGAGGGGTTCTTTGACAACTTCTAACCATGTCTTTCTTCAGTTTCCACTTCCCCTCAACAAATGAATTCTTCTTTCATATATGTGTTTTATGATTCAGTCCTTATTCATTCTCTCTCTAAGGTCAAATTACCTCAGAGTTCTTTCTTCTTCTTCTTTTTGCACTATCTGGTCACTTTTGTACTCATTCCACATTAATTTATTACTTGTTAATTCTTGACTGACTGCTTCACTAGAGAGTTTATTGCACATATTTTCTAAGTAACCCTTTCCCACTGTATTCAATTTAATTTGTTTCTCATATACTCAACTCTCATTTCTACATAACAAATATGCAGAAGATTACTCCCACACACAGCCATTTTGCATACTTTTACAAATTTAATTCCTTTCAGCAGACCATGTGCTTTCTACCATCTGTCTGTCAACATTTGTACATCTTAAAATTTCACCAACCATTTCCACATCTTTACAAAGCATTCTTCCAATGATCATTCATTCCTGTACTTGATATATTTTTGTAATTACTCATTTTCTTCGTCAAACAGAGCTCCTTTGTTCATTGTTCAGAAATTTCAAATCTGTACACTTCTCTGCCTCATACATTTGATCTAACATTTATTACAAATCATTTCGGTTCTTGACTAACAACATGGCATTATCTGCATACTGCACACATTCATATCCCCACTCAACCCAATATCATAAGTATAAGTTGTCCGTGAAAACCTTAAACAACCAAGGAGATGATTACACTCTATTTGATGATGAACCATTTGCTAAGCAATTCATTTATTTTCAGGCATGCCAGTCTTTCATTTTATAGCACTCTTACTGCATTAACCAACCAATCTTCTAATTCATCACACAAAATGTTCCATAATTTAAGTCTATTCACTTTGTCATATGCTTTCTCTAAATCACTAAATATGTAATAAATTTTTCATATTCATACATTTCTAAATGAAGAACAAAAATTTTGAAGAACAAAAATTTAGTGCACACACGAGGAGCATAAAGTCACACTACTTATTCCTTGTCAGCTCTAGTTCCCTTTCACTAAGAATTCTGCCGAGCAGTTTTCCATTCCAAGACACATTTAACAAACTAATTTTCTTGTAATTTTTGTTATTCACTCTTCTCACCTTTTCATTTGTATAGGGGAGCAGTAAATCACATTGGTCTAATTGTCAGGCTCAGATGTGATCTTCACCAATTTATTAAAACAACTTACACTACCACTTCATAAATAAACCCCCCCATCTTAACATTTGTCTAGTTTCGCACCTGTACTTTTACTATTTTTAAGCAGTCTCATTTATGATTTTCTTTTCATTGTTTTTGGAATAACATTTATAGCATTAATTTTAGTGCCATTATCATACTCATATAAGTCTCTAAAATATTCTTTCCAGTATTCATTTGCCTCCGTTGAAGCTCAGATCACTTCATCACTTTTATTTTTAACTCTATTCATTTTGCAGAAGACTCTTTTTTGAATCTCAACTTGATTAGCTACTGTTTTTATAGGTTTCATTGTCTTGATAGAGAAAGTAATAGGAAGTGTTTCTTGATTAGCATATACATTTGCATTATTAAGGTGAAATAAATAAGATAAGCTTTATTGTCACTTTTTTGTGTACACAGTGGCACATATTAAATGAAATTCCGATACCCGTTCTCAAAAGAAGAAAAATATATATAATCTGGGTAAATCCTAAGAATCACACACCATAAAGTTTATAAGTTCATTATAAGTTCAATGAGTTCATTGGTTGTGATCCTTTCCCATTTGGGTTGATGTATGGTGTATGATATTTCCAAGACAGGCATTCTTCTGATTCTGTTCAAATGCTCACCAGTATCCTTAGTATTATAGAACGTTTCCTTAATTGATGTTCAGAGATCAGTTCAAAGATCTGAAGTTTTAATTTTATAAATAACACAGTCATTCCTATGCGGCTTCAGATTTTTCATTTGATCTTTCACTACAACCACAACCTTTAAAAAGAAAAATAAGAAAAACACAATGCAATGTAAGCTTCATTTTCAGACTGTGGAAAGGATTTGTCAGAAAACATTAGTGATTTGTATTTTTATTTTATTACAAGAAATCTGGAAAATATAGTCTGTTTTTATGCCTAGGAACAATCTGTATGGAAGTGAGGTAATAATTACTAGAAGATAGAAGATAGTTATTAGAAGATAGATTATATCTGTACTCATATACTTGTTCGTTTGCTACCTCACTGACAGAAGGTCTAGTTGCTCACATCTGTCTTTATTTTTTTCAGGTTGGAAATTAAGTCCTGTAGTTGGAGCTGTATATGGACCTGAATTATATGCAGGTAGAAATTAATACTGATTCTTCTGTTTCTGCCATTTGACTGCAGTGGTGATTGTTTATGTTCTCAATCTGCTGTTTCTTTATAACCTTTTTACATTTTTTATTCTTTTTAAAATTAAATTAGCATCCAGTTTTCAAGCAGATGTCTCGCTGGGCAATGACGCTGCAGTGCCCCTCTCAGGAAGGGGGGGTATTAACACTTACATTCCTTTAATCAGTAAGTAGCCCCTATTGGCCCCTGTATTGTTACTGTGCTTGAGTAAACAGTGATCTGTTTGCCCTCTTCTTTCCAGTTTGTATAATATGTACTTGAAAGGATGGGCCTTGGCAGAAAGAAATGCTACTTCTTTGGGCAGTGGGAGTGATCCATCCCTTCTTGCAATGCATTTTACAAGCTTGTTTATAGCTAGGGTTTCTCAGGCTGCTACAGATTTGTATGGGAGGGAGTGGAAGTGGGAAGTCCAATTGTCTTGACTTTAGCAATGTAACAGGCCCCCACTCCAAAGTACATGTTATTCATGCTACTAAACTCTGAGTCCACTGCAAGCCCCCTTGTGGCATGCTCCTAGAAGCACCTTGGGTTCATTTTGCCTTGTGACTGACTGGTGCCATCTAAGTATCCCTTTATTACATTGTGTTCCATCTTCTGAGGTTTCAATATCATTTTGCCCTGGGCCAGTTTACTCCAGCATGATGTGTAATAAAACAGGGCCCAATATAGATGGAACCACTTAATGGTCACCTTTGCCAGAAGGTAGGCTCTTGATAAACTTGGTAAACCTCATCATTAATTATGGCTGCCTTCATTAGGATGTTTTGATCATTTTATATTTAAATGACATGTGATGGAAAAGACTGAGCTGGAAGGAGAAACACACACACATGTTCTTAATTCACAAGTTTAAGCTTGTTATGAAAAAAAGCTTTTTAAGCATCCCCGTTCCAAGTAAATGGAAGAGTTATTACCTACCTGTATTAGTAGTAACTCTATGTGCTTCTCAGACTTTCTAACCAGACTGCATGGCATTATCAAAATGGGGTGGAGGACAAGGGGAAACAGTTTGCAGTTTGTGATGAAGAAGGCATGACACAACAATAATCCCTTGCATGCCAGACCTCTCTGCAACCCTACCTTTCCTTCAAGATCATGTCATAGCAAGAGATATGTGAGGGTTTCAGAGCTCTAAGCATGCTCCTTCGCAGGACAGGTGCAGAACATTCCACCTCTATGGAGTTGTGCATAAGCCTAGTTAAATATGATTGTAATTGACTGGGCAGAGGAACTGATTCTTCTCATATTTTTCCTTGTCTGTCTGTCTTCACAGTACCCAGCTTCCCTTACCCAACTGCAGCCACCACAGCGGCAGCATTTAGGGGAGCCCATCTGAGAGGACGAGGAAGGACAGTGTATGGTGCGGTACGAGCAGTACCTCCAACAGCCATCCCAGCTTACCCAGGGTAAGGATGGAAAACCATCCAGCAGTGATCTTCAGAATAGGACATTCAATGGATTGAAAATAGGGACAGGAGGGCCAACACTATAACACTCTGCACTCCGTCATACTTGGGAAAGGCAATCTAAAACTTACATTTATGACCAGAAAGAAAATTTCATTAAATTGGCAACCAGCAGTGGGGGGGAAAAGTGTTCAAAAATAATTTGCCAATTGTTCTAGCTTGTAACAATATTTTGGCAGCACAAAATAATCGGGGGGGAAATGAAGAAATAATCTTATAAAAAGAGTTTCCTAAAACTGTAGTCTGTGGAGTGAGGCTACTTCTTGTTCTCTGAAGTCCAATTTCATTGAATTACCCAGACTGACAAGCATTGTTTATTAGCTTCATTGTACATCGTCTGTAAATTGGTCAGACAGAACAGAATAGTTACCCACAATGGATTTGCTTTCTTGATTAGAGATGTTTTGAGAAGGGTTAAACAATGATTGAGCAGATAAGTAATGAAGAGTAGTTTTTGTTTAAACTAGTAGTTTTTGTTTAAACTAGAATAAAAAACCCAAACCAGGATAAGCAACATATTGCTTCCTTAAATTTTAATAATTTCAGTAACATGACAGCTTAGAAGTAAGCTGCTTTTATTATTTCAAGGCATTGGTTGTTTTACTATTTTAAGTATGTTTTCAAGACTGACAACATTCCAGTATCTCTGTTGCCAGTTTCAGTTCTAAGATTTCATTGCATTATAAATGAAAGACTAGGTTCCAATCTTTCTTGGAACAAATCTAAGCAGAAAGGAAAATACCAAGAGACAGTTGGATACTGATCTCTTCTCTTTTAATTAAAATTATACATTAATAGGGAGGATTATTTGGTGAAATACTCCAGATTATGCTAGGTCTATTATAAAATCTTAGTAACCAAATAGCCTAGCATTTTAGGCTACAACACGGTGAAATTACTGGATAATTATTTTCCGTATTCCCCCTTCTTCCATGGTTTATGTAAATATATTTTATGGTTCTACCATATTAAGTAACATATATCTGCATTCAGCATCCTCTATGATTTGTATAGGTAGAAATGCTGGGATAGCTTCCATTAATCACATAATGTTCATGGGGCACCTTTTAATACCTAATTGTTGATACCCAGATATAGTAAGTTATAAACTTCCAACTGAAATTTTAGTTGTAATTATCCCTAATAGTAACAGCTAAAATTCCTAGAAAAGAAAACTAATTCAGTGGAGTTGTGCTTTTTTTTTGGAATCCCAATAGGATTTAAATTGAATATTTCAGTTGAAGGCAGTTTAATCTCCTCTCAAAAATGATCCTCAGGATAACTCTTTATCCTTTTTAACTCTTTTCAGGATATTTATTTTTTAATTTAATTTAATTTATTAATAAATATTTTTTATTTATTAAATTTCTTTGTTGCCCATCTGATAACAAAATGACTGTATGGCTTACAGCATAAAACATTAAAATTGTAATATATAAATATCTCTAAAACAATAAAAATGGAAGCTCAAATCCAGATAAAATTATAATAGAATTTATAATATTTATAATAATATTTATTATTATACTATTTGTATTAAAATTATTATATAGGGAAGCCCCAATCCAGATAAATTTAAAAGATGAGGAGGGAATAGAGTTCCTTGTAGTCTAGTACCAGTTTGGTTTGGTGGTTCGTACTTCCTTGGTATATGATAAAGGGGAAGATTTTTTGCAAAGCAGTTCAATACAAGTAAATATTTTATATCTTCTCCATGTGATTAATATAGCAATAGCAATAGCACTGTATTTATATACCGCCTATCAGGGCTTGCAACCCTCTCTAAGCGGTTTACAA
>JANHJO010000777.1:148524-166709 GCA_032468235.1 Pseudoxyrhopus heterurus
TTTATAAATATGTCAGAATATGATTGAAAGAAAAGATATTGTTTTGAATTGGATGGATACGACTGTACCCCGAAGCATCTCTGTTCACACAAGAGCTGTATATGTAATGAAAAAACAATAAAAAACTTATTAAAAAAAGAAATATTTTGAGAAATATTAAAAAGGAAGAATATCTTTCCCTGGATGAGAAATGGAGAAACATGTTTTCTTAGAGGGAGACAGCAGCACCCACCTTCCTTAATAGCTGACAGATGATGTCAGCACTTAAGAGATAAAGAGATAGATAGCTATATTCATAGGCAAAAATTCCCTGCAGCAAGGTCTGAATAAAGACAGAATGGGATTAGACCTCACTCAAGATGTTAATTTGACTCTTTAGTTTGGCATTTTGTAGCCCAAATATGCCCACCCACTTTCTGTAGAGCTTAAATGACCTCTCTGCTAAAGGGTTTCGCTTTATGAGCAAGAGTTAGCTGTATTTTAACTATTTTAATTCCTCGATGTGCTCTGGCACCCTGCCTGATTTGTAACTCTGGGTTGTAGGTATTGCTGAGGAAAAGGAAGGTATTCAGACAGAATGGTTTAGCTTTGCATGACAGTTGTGACTCATTGATCTTCATAATGTATTCCCCCATTTCTAATCTAATGATTGCTATTTAGGGCTTTTTTCAAACAAAGAAGCTTTTTGTATTTTTGTACAGGTAATCCTTGATTTACAACAGTTCCTTTAGTGACCATTCAAAGTTTACAATGGCACTGAAAAAAGTGACTGTTTTTCACATTTACGATCGTTGCAGCATCCCCATGGACACAAGAGGCTGGGCGAGGCTAAGCGCCCCTCAATGTGAATGACATCAAGTTGGCCACACCCACCCAGCCACACTCACCCAGCCAGTCATTAGGACAGAGAACTGGTTGTTAAAAAATGTAAAGCCAGAGGGCAGAGCTGTGGCCATAGCAATACGACAGACTTCCTGGGGGCTCCTGGGGACCATCGAAACTCACACTGACTGGGGATCCTGAAAAGGGCCTAAGTTGCCCCTTAGAGGCAACGAAGAGGTGAGGTGCAATCAGAGGATCTCGAGGAGCCCGCAAACTTCCCGATCGACTGTCCAAAAGCCTCATTACCAGCAGCGGAGAAAAGCGACCAAAATGGAGTCACTAAGAAGCCAGAGCAGCTACTGGAAGAGTGGTGAATAGAAGAAAGTGTGTTTCATCTTGGGTGAGAACTGAATCAACTTTGAAAGAGTGAGAAAGAAAAGGGAAGAGCCCCCCCCCCAAATAACAAAAAGAAAGGGGGACTTGGAAAGTGTTGAGAGCGGTGAGAAAGAGGAGAAGCCTTTTGTAAAGCAATTAAGGAAACGAATTGTGTATTGTAGCTGAAATTGATAGAAACTATTGAAGAGCCAGGACAGGGCAACAAAACTTGATTTGAGAAACTATTTAAAGCTTTTTTCGAAAGATTAAGTTTTCTATGAATTGTAAAGAGTTGGAACTTTGAATTATACTGGTTGTAAGAAACTATTTTGATTGATCTTTTAAGAAATTAAAAAATTAAAGACTTAATAAAGGAATAAAGGAACAGGAGTAAAGCAACAGCACCATCTAGTGGCAGATTGAAAGAATCAAAGTTAAAGTTGTTGACTAAGGACCTGTTAAGCTTTGACCTTCAATGCAGCTATTGGCACACTGAGAAAAACAGCTGATAGCTTGGTGAAAACAAAGTTAGAAGACAACAGAAGGGGAAAAGTAAAGAGGAAAATAACTGGACACTGCCAGGTGGAATAAACAAGAAAACGAGAAGAGATTTGTAGATTTATAGCTTTGAAGCCTCTGTGGAAATTTTTTTTTGTTATTGGGGTTAGACTGTAGAAATTTAAAGGATTTAAATTTAAAACCTCTTTCTCAAGAGGTTGCAGTCATGCATGTCAGGGGTCATTCCAACGAAGACACCTTGGTGGCAAAGGGAAATAGGGCAGCAGACAAGGCAGCAAAAGAGGCCACTCAGCTGGTCCCTGCACAGGTCTGTCCCGATTCCCTATCAGTTGGAAACATCCCTGCCCAAACCATCCTATACTAAAGAGGAAGAAAAATGGGCTCAAGAACTGGGAGCCACTTGGTGATGGAAGTTAGGACAAAGGGTGGTGGTGCCTAAGGTTCCCCTAAGAGCTTTGCTGTCCCAATTACACAAAGACACCCATTGGGGGGCAAAAGTGCTCGCCAATTTTGCAACCCGATACATGCTGGCAAAAGGCACATATGCCGCCGCTAACCAAGTTGCTGCAGCCTGTCTCCGTTGTGCACAAAACAACCCAAAGACAGCATGGAAACCTCCTTTGGGAGTCCTTCTACAGGGCTCATACCCAGGTGCTGTGTGGCAAATAGATTTCACCAAATTTCCCTGGAAACTGGGATTTAGATATCTCTTGGTTTTGGTGTGTACTTTTTCTGGGTGGGCTGAGGCTTTTCCATGCTGTACAAACAAGGCCAAGGAAGTAGCCCGCACATTACTGAAAGACATTGTGCCAAGATTTGGGGTGCCTTTGCATATCTCTTCAGATTCTGGTCTAGACTTCACAGCACAGGTGACACAAACTGTTCCCCAGGCTCTTGGAATTAAGTGGAAACTTCACACAGTTTATGTTGAGAAAATTTGATGGTGGTCGATGACCATGACGATTGCTTCATAGTGAAATAAAACATGTTAGGCATATTCCAAGTAAGATAAAGTGTTTATTTATAAAACAAATAATAAACAGAGTAAAAAACTAACACTAGCTAAATATCCTATAGGAGTAGATGCAGGCATGCTGCCACATGTCTGCTCAGTTCAAGGCATGGAGGCAAAGTAAGATGAGGTGGGTAGGCACACACAAGGTAGAGGAAAATTCCTCCCCCTCCTGTGTAAGGTAAAGGCGGGAAGTTTGGCGACTTTCCACATCTTCTCAGGTTACATCAGGCCAGGGTCAGCAATTATTAACAATTCCCCTTCTTGCTGTTCAGGTATGATGTAACATTATGACATTATACATTCAGACACATCTTCTGGCACAAGACGTCATGCCTTTCCACAGGAAAAGGTTTGGTAAGCAGGTCTGCGATCTGATCATGAATCTGGCAATATTGAAGAACAACAAAACCCATGTTCACCTGCTGTCTGACATTCTGATAGCGGATGTCAATGTGTCTGGATTTTGAACCTGCTGCATTTGTTTTGGATATGCAAATTGCAGCCTGGTTATCCTCTATCATGGGAATGGGGTGTGATGATTGTGTCCAGATGTCAGCCACCAGTGCATCAAACCAGGTATTACATGCATCTGATAGGCAGGCATATTCTGCTTCCGCTGAATATGCAAAGTTTTGCTGGTCTACACTCCAGTATACTGGGCATCTATTTAAGAAAATGATGAACCCAGATGGTTCTATTAAAAGTCTGGCATCGAGAGCTTGTTTTCTTCGTTTTGCGGGAAGGTGAGCGAGATAGTCTAGCGGCTAGAGTGCCCACAGAGAGGGCTCTGAGTGTCCCCTCTGGCACATGTGCCATAGGTTCACCACCACTGACATAGCATTTATAAGCAGTATCCTGAATAATGGGAAGCGAGCTTTCTATAATCTTCTCGGCTGTCCTTACCACGCTCTGTATGGACCTTCTCTCTGAGGCACTGCAGCCACCAAACCAAACAGTGATGCAGTTTGTTAAAATGCTCTCAATCATGCCTCTGTAAAGAGTGGCCAGAATAGAAGAATAAACGTGTGCTCTCCTCATCTGACGCAGGAAATGCAGATGCTGATTTGCACACTTCACTAAGGATGACATGTGGAGAGACCAGTTCAGATTGTTAGTTATCTGGATACTTAACCCAGATAATTAATACTTAATTGACTAATAACCATTTGTTTAGTGACCATTCGAAATTACAACAACATGGAAAAAAATGACTTAGGACCATTTTTCACACCTACAATCATTGCAGCGTTCCCCATGGTCATGTGAGAAAGATTCAGACACTTGGCAATTGGCATATATTTTTGATGGTTGCAGTGTCCCAGGATCATATGTTCACCGTTTGTGATTGTCTGAGAAGCAAAGTTAATGGGGAAGCCAGATTTCCTTAACCACCTTGTTACTAACTAGCCAACTGCAGTGATTCATTTAACAACTGTGGCAAGAAAGGCTGTAAAATGGGGCAAAACTCACTTAACTGTCTCGGTTAGCAATGGAAATTCTGGGCTCAGTTATGGTCGTAAGTCAAGGACTACCTACACAGAAGAGAAATACTGAAGATGGCTTGAAGGGCATATTATGATTTGAAATGCATACCCAAGAATACAAATATTTGAATACTTGAATGGAACCAGTGTGTTCATAGCTGAATTATTGGAAGTTGATTCTACGGGATTGATAAAAAGGGAACAACTTAGAGTCATTATATTTCTACTGACTTTTTTTTTTACTTCTACAGTTCCATAAATGAATACTGTATAAGGAAGATATGAACGTTGTACCTTCCTTATAACTATCTACCTTGACTATGTGAACTAAATGTGTAGATGGTGTTTACTTGTTGAATATATACTTACTGGGAGAACTTAGTTTGTGCCTCCACGGAATGCGTGAAATGACTGTTTAATTGCTCAGGGCATGGTAGAATCTGGGTCTTATTATTCAGAAAATTATGACTTAATTGTCATGTACTGTCTACCCATGTAAATAATCTTTAAACTGAACATCTAGGAGACATAAGCAATCTCCAACAAAAAGGAGAGCTTATAATATATTCTTTCTCCCAATCCTCATAAATATCCCTCAGCGAAAATGTTCCTTTTGCTCTTGTTAGATATGTTAATGGCTTGAAATGAACATGCATCATTTCAAGAACTCTAGAAAGAAATAATCACGTGGGATCCGAAGCTACATGCAGTCCATACATCACTTGAGCTGTGTTGGTATAACCTCTGCTTTAATCATCCGTCCTGAAAACATGTGGAATACTCATCTTCCCTAAAATCTTGTCTACGGTATTTCCAAAGTACTTTACAAGACCGGAGTAACTGACTTTAATGCCTTGCAGCAGCTGAGCTGGTAGCACACATGATATCTTAAATGTAACAATCAAAGAAGCATGCAAGATTCTGGTATTTCCGTTGGGTTTCTTGCAGATGTACAGAAGCCAGGACCAAAAAAATAAAAATAAAAAAATGAAATGTCAGTTGTGAATCGGGTGGGGTGTGATGGGGGAATGCATTTTTAAAAGCAACCATTTTATTCGTTGCTTTGTGCCAACAATCTCCTAATGCAAAGGAGACTTTGATTGATAGGAACTGGATCGGTATTAAATATCCACTACTTAACTGACAGTATTTTTCCTACTGTATTTTGTGTGCAGTTATGAATAACGTAGCTTGGGTTTTAGGTAGTGCTCTTATTAAGGTAAGGCATATGAAATCCTTCAGGTGTTAACCTTTGATGTTCCCACTCTTCAGAGAATTCCTGTTTTCATGGAGGCTGGTTATTCATTGACAGTAGTGTTGTTGATTTAAAATAATCTTCTTAATGAAGACTAAACCACTAGGACAAAAATAGCATGAAGTTCTAAAACGAACCTGGGACTTTTTCTCTTTCCTTTGCTCTCAGTTTTGGTTAGCCTTTCTTTCTTTCTGCCCAATTCCTCTCTTCTGATACTTTTCAGCAGAAAGGAATTTAGCAGCTGTTCCAAAACACAAAAAGTGTAACTGCCTGCAAATTTTATGGCATGGAATGGTGTTTATGGCTTTATATAAGTTAGTCCGTACTCCTGCCCAGAGTATTTTGAAGATTATGAAGAGATTGAACAGTGTAAAAATATAAAAGCCACTTTCTATTTCCTCTAATGATTAACCAAAAGGTAATAGGAGAATGGGAAAAGAAGGTCAGGGAAAATAGGAGAAGCAGATAATAATCTCCTTGAAAAAAATAGAGTAGAATATATAAATAGACTTCTAAATTATATATATTGTATAAGTAGACCTTTGGGTTACAATGGCAATTGGACCGGAGTTCCCATTGCTAAGGGAAGCAGTCGTTAAATGAAACACGAGATTGTACTGCTTAATGATGGCAGTTCCAGCAGCCCTGGTTGCAGTTGTTAGGCAAGGACTGTGTGATCATTAGGTGAGAACTTCACATGATTGTGCTATGGGAAGAGGCACTGAAACCATGTCTCAGGCAAACAGACCAGTGGGTGGGTGCTGCAGATGGTCACTACAGAGTAGCGGAGTGCAGAGTCCCAGGAAGGGACTCCTCAGGTTAAAATATGGCCGGAGCGGGAGAGACTTGTAGGAGCAACTTGCAATGTCCAATTAGCTTCCCTGTTGACTTTGCTTATGGGAAGTCAGCAGGGAAAGTCACAATAGTGATCATGTGACCCTGGGACACTGCTAGCCAGTTGCCAAGCTTCTGAATCATGATCACATGACCACAGGGCTGCTATGATCAGATCGTAACCTTGAGAACCTAATAAGTCTCTTGTTCACCACCATCGTAAATTTGAATGATCACTAGATGACTAGTTGTACATCAAGGACTAGCTGTTATATAATTATGTGGGGACACAGAAGGGATTTGTACTGATTTGTATTGAGTCTGTACTTCAAAAAGAATATGCAATTTTAGATTCAAAGATTGCTAAAATAATTACTGCAGAACAAACCAGTCTATTTTTCATAGTTTAAAACTATTTTCAGCCTTAGCTTAAAAAGCAGTCATTATCGGGATGAAGCTTTCCTCCCTCAATGACACTTGAAAATTGTGATGTCACCATTTCAAGGGGCAAAACCCCAACAATCGTAAAAACCCACAGGACATCAAAAGCTATTAAAATAAGCAAGGGTCTAAAGTTGGAGGAAGAAATACCAATAACCTGTGTTATGTTAATAAGACTACTCTGATAGTTGAAAATATAAGTGAACTGGAAAGTGCAGCAATGAACGTCAAGAAACACAGTGGAAAAAAAAATAGAACTAAGGTTACAGCTTATCCTCGACTTACAACTATTCGTTTAGTGACCATTCGAAGTTACAACACTGAAAAAGACGACTTATGACCATTTTTCACACTTACAAGCATTGCAAGATCCTGATGGTCACATGATCAAAATTCAGATGCTTGGCAACTGACTCACACTTATTTATTTATTTAATTTAACAAAATTTATATACCGCCCTTTCCCAAAGGACTCAGGGCGGTGTACAGAATAAAAACATATAAAAATATTGCATAAAAACAGAGTTAAAATACACATTCACACACCATTCACTAAGAAACAGGTGCAGCAGGAATTCAGACAGTTATAATTGTAATAAAGAAAGATAACAATCCTGAAAGCTTGTTAAAGTTTCCCTGTGTCTTATCTCTTACAAAATTAAGGCAGGGCAGGGTTATTTTGACTTTCTCACACTTCTCAGAACAGTGTAAATTTTTCTGCACTGTTTGCTTATTTCTTCCCTGAACTCAAGGTTAGCTTTCCTATACATTCCTTTACATTTTCAGGTTTGGCCTTGATGACCATGTCCAAAGCTTCATAATGTGTTGTGGACAGCTTGCTCAATACATACACAAATATGTACTAGAAACACGTGTCTGACTTCTTCAGCTTAACAATTTAGCAAAAGCTTTTTTATTCATCTTTTTAAAAAAGGAAAGGGGGAAAATGAAGGGAAGATGGGAATTTGTTTAGGAGAGGAGCAAGTAGTTCTTGCTACTCTATGGAAAGGCCTCTATTATAACTGGCCATTCTGAAAGAAATTAAATTTCTAGAATACCCTTACAAATGTAGTCTATTACCACAGATCCCAGCTGGTATAGAACAGGGGTGTCAAACTCAATTTCATTGAGGGCCACATCAGGATTGTGTTTGACCTTGGGGAGCCAGGGTAGGGGTGGCCAGGGTGGGCATGCCTAGCTCGTTGTCACCTGTGTTGGGGGCACTTGTGGTGGCCCGAGCACTCTGCCAGAAAAAATGGGTTTCCAAGCTCCATTTTTGGCTGCGATGGTCTCCTGCAACCCTCTGCCAGAGACAACAGAGCTCAGGAGGGCTGCCGGCCCTTGCATGCTCTGTTTTTGGCTGCGATGGCCTCCTGCAACCCTCTGCCAGTGAAAATGTAGCTCTGGAGGGCCGCTCCTGACCTCTGTTTTTGCTGGCAGAAGCACTGTGGGCTGGTCCTTCACTGTTTCCAGGGCAGCCCCACAGGCCAGATCTAAGCACCCTATGGGCCGGATCCGGCCCCCAGGCCTTAAATTTGAAACCCCTGGTATCAAATCGAAAATGTTAGGTGAGATGAACTTCTACACTTTGATGACTGCAGTTACAGAAATGGGACTTTCAAAGGTATCTGTCACAAAAGTGTCTTTCAAAGGTATCTGGCAGTGACCACATTTACAGAAGAGAAGGCAAGTTGGGGCAGAGGACAAGCTGTACCAAAGGGTCTGGAGCTCTTTATGTAGTCTGGGAACCACGGATTCTCCAGCATTCCTAGGATCAATTGTATGTTGAACTCACCTTGAAAATACATCAAGCGCTACTGCCAGATGGTTCTGAATGCTTTGGTTATGTGAAACCATTCTGCATTCATTTCTGAAGAATTGGTTGCACATTAATCTCTGAACCCATGTCAAGATGATGGTGTTTATTTTCAAGGTTTAAATGACTGAGCATTACATTATTTTGGTGAGGCGGTTTTCAGATATGGTCAACCAATTAGGTAGAGTATTATGTACATATAATGAAAAGAACTTTTATTTTTTTGGTAATGGAACCCCAGTTCAACTTTTGTATACGTTCCCTGAGAAAGCATGACTGGCACCACTAACACAATACAACATGCCATGTGAAGTTCTGTGGACTTTACTACTTCCTTCATTACATTTGCTACCTGCCACAATCAATGGACTTTCTTGTGTCTGGTTTTTCATAGACTTATTTCCCACTTCATGTTTATTTATAACTTCATTTATATTCTCTCCCCCAAATAATATTCAAAATAGATAAAATATATAGTTGTAATTAACATGTGAAAATAAATCAAAGGAACATCTAAAAAAAGAAATTTACTCCAACTGAAGGGATTTTACTAATTATTTTACTCTATTACTTTAATTGCATACCATTCCTAGAATATGTCAAAATGAAGGGCAGGTTAGAAAAACTGAAAAGCAATAAAATAAGCCTGCAAGCTAGAATAATATGCCCCAGTGAATCTCTTTCATTTGTGCTCTCATTGAGGATAAGTTGAAAATCCAGAGCATAGAAAGTTATGCGGCACATTATTTTCTCCCACATACAAGCCTAAGTGGCCTAATGGAGAACCTTACACATACAGGCTTATACACAAGGTATTTACACAGACAAAAATATATTGGAGAATTATCCAGCGATAGCAATTAAACTCAACAGTTTTTTTTTGTCATCTTGGCAAAAAAATCCCCAAAAGAACTTACTAGACAAGTGAACGTTTTCCCCCAAGCTCTCTCTGCCTTAATTAAGCATTCTTGGTATAAATCAATTTGCTTTATGTAGAACTAGCTGGGTTATGTCTAAACACAGTTTTGGTATATAAATCAAAATATATAGTTCTAAGGGAAGGGAGAATACATTTGGCAGTGAATTCCCTCTTGCAGTTTTATTTCTCTTAACAACTTAGCAAAAGTGAGAAAGGGAAAGTAAGTAAGAGTTGAACCTCCATGTGTTACCCTATGTTCTAAAAACGTGGTTCCTTTTGCTTGTTTAATTTATTCCAGCTTTAAATAAAATGGATAAAATGCAAATGTGATGTGTGCTGTAAGTCTAGCACAATGTGCTTAGAGATCTTCCAAATTGTGCTATCCTTTGTATTTGAAATAATGACCGGCATCTTGAGCAGGGTCTAAGACAATTTGCTGCAGCCAACCCTCCATGGCCAACACACCACGGCCAACTCACTACAGGACAACTCACTATGGAACAAGAGTTACACTAGTATCAGAGAAATGGTAGAATAGAATAATTAAAGAAAGGATCCAATAGGAGGGACACAATGACATGTGAATGGCAAAAATTAAAATATTTTTTAATCTATTTTAAATAATTAAATAGAATTGTTAAATTGTCCCACAGCGAGTTGTCCTGTGGCGAATTGGCCGTGGCGAGTTGTCCAGCGGCAAGTTGGCCATGGTGAGTAGGCCACGGCGAGCTGACTGTGGTGAGTTGTGCCATTCTGTCTTGAGCATGCCTACAAATAAATAGGCTAAACTTGAAACAAATTCCTCTCTGTTGCATTTTGCAGATTGTTTTCATCTTGTACAGAAGGATTAAACATTAAAACCATACCAAGACTTTGTAGAGATGTTGCATTATTATTGAAGAAGTTATTCTGCCTTTTTCTTAACAATAAAATCAGTTTATGATAATAAATATACAAAACGTAAACTCAAATGACCTTAATGCAACTGAAATCAAAATTCAAACTAAACGTAGTGTCAAACTAACTGTTAAAAGCTTAACGGATGAGTTGTGTGTTTACCATCTTCCTGAATGCTGGAAGAGTAGGACTCAGCCATTGTGCTGCCTGGGAATTACAAAACAGAATAATAATAATAATAATAATAATAATAATAATAATAATAATAATAATAGCATTAGATTTATATACCGCTTAATAGTGCTTTTTACAGCTCTCTCTAAGCGGTTTACAGAATCAGCATATTACCCCCAACAATCTGGGTTCTTTTCCTGTGTACTAGAAAGGACCCTGAGGGATTCTGTGTACCAGAAAGGACCTTTAAAAGCTTCTCTTGGCTTATCTAAGTAACTGGACAGGTACTTGAAAAGAGTTACCCAGCTTAACCTGAAAAAGAATACAAAAGAATACCCAGAAAACCATCAGGCAAGATACCGGTTTTCTAATTTGCTGGTTTCTTTTATTTGAATTTGAGGCAAATTCTGAATCCAGTGTGGATCACTGAAAATTTGACGGAATTTGTTTTAACTAAATCCCCATCCCAGTTCAAAATTCTCAGTAAGATTCATCTTCCAGTACGTACTTTGGAAACTCTACCACACCCAATCATAAAAGGGGAAAATAAAAATAGTCTAGTTATGTTCAAGTTAAAATTCCTCTGTGGCAAAGGAAAATATTAGATTTAATGATCAATAGGTCTGTTTCTTAACTCTTGAGCTTTTTTTGTATCATATCACCATCATGAAGTTTGTCTATTCTCTCATTTTCTTTAATATTCCGACTTTTGCTAATTCGAAAATAACAATAGCAATAGCACTTAGACTTAATACCATTTTACAGTGCTTTACAGCCCTCTCTAAGCGGTTTACAGAGTTAGCATATTGCCCCCAACAATTTGGGCCCTCATTTTACCCACCTCAGAAGGATGGAAGGCTGAGTCAACCTTGAGCCTGATGAGATTTGAACTGCCAAATTGAGGGCAACCAGCAGTCAGTAGAAGTAGCCTGCAGTACTGCATTCTAACCACTGTGCCACTGCGGTTCAAAATGACATTTGACAGTAGTTATTATTCCTTGCTGATTCTAAGGTATCCCGTTCATTTCATCCTGCTCTGCATGTTGTCAAAAAGCAACAGAATAATGAGTGCATGATCTTTTACTCCAGGTCTTTGCTGAGGATATTATCAAGTATGTTGTCTTTTGTGAAAAATCCTCCAACTTCCTTTCTCTTAAGCACACCTTTTACATTACATTTCTTCTACCATGTCCTGAAATGAATTTGGTGAAAGTTAATTAACTAACCTATTTTTTCGCATCTCGAAAGAAGTCAATAAGTTAATCCTATAGTAGCTAAGAACAATTACTTTATTTTGTGGCTTCCAACAATTAAAAACCACAAAAATGAAAGTGAAATGCCATGAAGCATAATTTATGCATTCATCATTGTTGAGTTCAAAATGCACTTGATTTCTGAGATTTAGAAGAATGTAAAGCTGTGAAAATAACACAGAATATGACTAATATGATTTAAATTAAGCCTCTCTGTACAGTATCCAACTGAATAGGGCTGAGCTTTGAAATAAATCTATGTAAGGATGGTCAAAATATAGCATTTTAATAGTAAAACAAGTTGAGAAATATTTGAAAACCGAAAATTTTTATGAATCGACTCAAAGATATGGAAGATAGGGTACCGAGAAGTAAGTCTCCCTGGCTGGGAGGTACCAATAAAGTTACAGGGGAAGAGCAAAGAAATTATCAAAGTAGCAGGAGCATCCTTGATGCGGATGGGGTAAATCCTAATATTTACCCCAATGCCAAAGAATACCAAAGAAAAGTGATATGAAAGACATTTTCAACCCCTGTTCTAGACTATCTGTCTCCCTCAAGGATTTTGGTTGTACTTTGCTAAATACAGCATGTTGCAAATGCATAAAGGTAGGAAAAGTGCACTACACCTTTTATGATTGTTAACTACTCTGAGCCTTTGGAAGGGGAAATATATACAAACATTCCAAATAGACACAGAAATAACACATGGAACTGTCTGTCCATGAAAAGTATGATTGTTGTGAACTTGGGCCTTAATCAATGATTAATCTAGGTATAAATTATAGAGGAGTAGCCTCTATAAGTTCAATGGATCAGTACTCAGAGAGTTGAGCACACTGTAACTCTGCTGTTACAAGGACCAGGGATACTTCATTGAAAGCTTTTTGGCATTCATATTGAGAGCTGTGATGGCATTAAGACAATTTTGAGTATCTTAATTTATGATTATACTTTATGTGGTTGGTACAATCTTATGCCTCTCAGACTTTGAACATGTTGAGACTGATAAGGAGGACAGTTGTTTTGAATGTAGTTCAGGTTGTTTGTCAAAAGGCACATTGCTGAAATATTTTATTATTAAACACAAGACAAAAAAATGTATTATGGGGGAAAATTGCTCCACCCTAATGCATAATTCTATTTGGAAACCTGCATAGAGAAATACTTATATTAGGAAAAATGTGACTAGAAACAAATATGAACTTTACTACTAATTAAATAAAAAGGCAAACGGATGTACAGTAGAAATGAAATGAGATTAACTACATTTTGCATAGTCTTTGTTCAGCTGTTACCAAGATATTATAAAATCTAGAGAATAAATTAGGATCCATTTTTTCAGCTACAAGATCACCACCACTCTGATCTGACACATGGGAATGCTTTGGTGCACACTCCATGAGTTTACCCTAACCTAGACTTCCCTAATTTCAGATGCATCTTGGAGAACTTCTAATTCTCCATGTAGGGATCCCCTTCTCCTGACACTTTCAGTGCTGGCCCTTTGAATTTTTGCAAAGTGAAGGAAGCAAGCCGACACTGGTCTAGAAATTAGATAACCCAAAGCAATGATTCATCCAGCAGCTATGTAACATTTGTGGTTTGCGAGTCCTTGCCAGAAGATGACTAAAATATCTTGGCAGACGTTTTAAACGAATCATGACTGGGCCTAAACAAGAGTCTGCATAAGTGAGTTCTCTATTTAATTGAAGGAAAATTAGGAACGGAAAAAAATATTTCTGTTTACCTCAACTGCTGCAGCACTGATGCTGCCTTGGGGGCCTTTCCAACCACTGTTTTCAACAGGGCCAAGTTCTGACTAAAATCCCCTTGTTCAGGCTTGGCCGTGCGATTCCACTTAGAAGGCTTCAGATGGCAGTGCCTGGATGGCTGAAGGGCATTCATTCCTGACTTTGCTTTCTATCCCATCCGAGGAGGAATATTTTGCAGCCCCGAGTGACCTTCCCCTCCTTTTTTTTTTTCCTCAGAGACTGAACAAAAATGGAAAGACTGAAAGATCAGCTTTTTCTTCTAAGTCTAGACTGAACGTTAACTTGAGTTAACTTGGGACCTGTTCCTCTTTTTTCAATTTTTATCTCCTACAAAAATTTCAGCATCTTTAGCAGATCATTCATAGTCTTCAAAAAGCTTGTATTTCTATAGAGTGGCCCCACTGGCTGGGCAACTCAAACGAGGTCTCACAATGAGGGCAAGAAAAGATAGTAGATGAATGAATATATTTTCAATAGACATTGAAGAGACAATGTCAATGGGCAATGAAGGCACAGAATTCACTTATGCAATCGGGCAGGGCAGTGGCAAACATCAGTTATTATTATTTTTTCAATCATTTATCAAGGTTGAAAGGTAGCCTTTAGGAGCACAAACCTGAGAGTTTAGTGATCACAGAGCTAAGAACAGATTCTTAAAGGCATATCACCTCCTGTGTGGAATCTGGATCAGGGATCATTTGCTGCACTAACCAGACATATTTGTATTTTTTATATCGTGCCTTTATTGTTTTTTACAAATAACTCAAGGGAGTGAAAATATCCAATATACCTTTCTCGTCCTATTTTCCCTTCTCGTCCTATTTTCCCTGTGACGTCGGTTGGGCTGAGGGAAAGTGACTGGCCCAGTTCGCCTGCTGGCTTTCATGGCTAAGGTGGGACTTAAACTAAGCCAACAGTTGGCTGGATATAACTATAATAAAACCATGGTTTACAAATATCAAGGATGGATAACCACAAAAACTAAGCCAAGATCAAACAAGTAGCACTATGGCATGAACATCTTTAAAAACCTTTGGAGAAATCCATAGTGATTAGGGATAAAATAGCTATTTGCTATATTATAATAGGATCTCTACATATAAAAGCAAAGGAAACTATTCTGGCAAACTGTAGTGGTGAAGGTATTGGAGGAGGAGACTCAGGTTGTAGTCTTCCTTTAGGCCTAGAACCAGCTGTGTGATCTAGGGCCAGTCCTTCCCTCTCTGCCCAAAATCACATCAAGCTCTGCAACAAGCTGGCTGAAAAATAAAACTTCTTGCATCACTCATAAACAACTTTATTATGGAAAATGAAGCAAGTGCAGTGCAACACATAAGGACCCTGTACCTTAAAAGGACAGTACTAGGAAACAACAAACCCACATATAAAAGTCCAACCAAACTTTTCAATTCTGGCTGGAATTTCTGAGAATTGGAATTCCTCTTTGGGAAGAATCAAGACATTGTCTCTGCGACTCAGTTCACGTTACACACACTACCCCATATTATGGTTTCAGTGGCTTTTCATTACAGTGCCGTATGAACCTAGCTATTTTGGGTTTTAAACCATATTGTTTACTTTAACTTGTTATATGAACCCAATTCCTGATTTGTTAAATCAAACACAGGTAAGTACAATGAATGAACTAAGCCTATATGTGGAAACTGAGTATTGTGTTACGATCAACAGATGGAGAGGGCTGTCCTTAACTGCTTACAACATTTTGGAGGCAGCTGACTTCTTAGCATTGGATGAGGTCAGTGCGTGCCTACCATCCCTGTCCTACTGTCCCCATTTACCTATATATACTTTATATGCGTATATATATATATATATATATATGTCTATGCTCATGTTTATGTTCACACTTTATCTATATATGTTTGACAAACAAATAAAACAAATAGGCTTGGTAAAATATGTTTATTTTGAAGGAGGTCCCATTTTAGTAGATCTATTCCTCAATCAATATGCTTCTGATTGCAACCTCAGTCCCAATTAAGTCCCAGTGTGCCTAATTTTCTTCTTACAAAGGGCCCTCTCGTCGCTCATAAACAAGGTCATCAGATAATTAAACCTTTTAAAACTAACCATTTAATCACCTTAATCACTTGTCAGCAATCTCTCCCTTACCAAGCTGTTTTCTTATTCAAAAGAAAGACGCAGTTATGATAACATGGGCTTGATTAGACAGACTCATCAAGATTCTTCAGAATTTAGAAAACATAGGCTTTCTGATCCTAACAGACCAGTTGGAGATTTTAGACTCTTTATTATTTAGTCTTTGGCTGTTATGGTCTTTGCTATAGTTTGTTCTTTAAAAATCATTTGCTATCGTATCTGTTAGTTTCTAGTGAACATGTAGTGTGTTCCCACATGACATTTTTTGCAAACCCTCATTCATAAATCATTCTTAAGCAACAATTTTGTGGTTAGGCAACATCTCTCACAATTCTGTCTGACAGAAAAGATCAAACCCTCAGCTAATAATTATAGAACCCAGCTTTTACATTTTTAGATATATGCATCTAAATGTACAATTAACATATAAATATTAGTATCATGCTGATATGTTTATCAGAAAACCATTTTTTAAAGAATACAGCCAATGGCAAACAAAGATTTACTTCCATGTTATCGGTAAATCTATTCATAGGTCTCTCTTAGGATTTCTGCCTTCCAACAATGATCTTGCATAATGTTTTATCCTATATATTTATATAAGTGTTCAAATTTCTGAATAAAAATATTTGGATCAAATCTTTTTCTTCCTTCCCACTCAGTTGAAATGTATTTGATCCTTGTTTAAATTCACACAGAGAAGGTTTCAGGGGTCAGACCTTAGGATTATATCTGTTCCAAATACTGAATCTCAGGAAATCAAAAGTCCATTTTGAAGCTGTTTTCTGTTCTTCAACCTCACTGTAACAATTGTTTGTGCCTTGTTTAAAATACTTAACACATTTATTTAATCCTTTTGATTTGAAATGTTCTCTACCTAGATACAAAATAAAAACCTTAACAGTATATTCTGCAGAATTGCTGTCCTAACCAGCTGTTGATACTTTTATCTTCATGGTTTGGACCTTTCATTGCTATAAATACATTTCAGCTCAACAGTAATGTGCTGCATTCATAATTTAAACATTTTGCATCACCTCATACAGTTTTTAACCTGCAGCTCTTAAAAATAATAGCAGCAACTTATCCCTTTTCAACATTCTTCTGAGATCTGATTTTTAGATATGGGAAACAGAGCACTAATGAATGATTTGCCCTAGATCAGTAAAGTCAGTAATGATGCTACTTAGCTATTAAACGGAGATTGTCTGATTCCTCCCAGCATCCAAGTACCAACTGCACTCCTTATGAAGTAGAGTATAGACAGTAAAATATCAAATAAAAAATAGAGGGATCCATGCAGAAGGGGAAAATCCCCCTTCTTACTACAATTTAATTAGCATTGCGTTGTATTCATTTTGGCTGTCCATTTGCTCTGTTACTGATTCCAAAAGAGCACCTACCTAGAAAAGCAATTCAGATTCTTCAGCACATTGACTGCTGCAGTTTTTTTGTGTAGCCTCTGAACAGTCCAATAAAAAATGAGAAGTCAATACTTGAAGATAGCTTAGTCTTTCATGTACAATGCCTATCCTCCCATTTCTCACTTCTCTGTTTTTCTGCTTTTCTGATAAACCGATTCAGTTAATGTTTGGGGGGCTGTGTGTGCATTTGTGATGCACTGAAGAGGTAAAGGAAGAATGCTTGAGTATTTAATTGCTACAACAAGTTTAACTTGTTTTTCCCCTGCTTCTATTTTTAATTCCACTACTTTACTTTTAATGGCAATTTATTAGATCACAACCTTTCCCACAAGTTCAGTGACAGTATTTTCTTCCAAATACTTCAGCTAGTTTTCTAGGAAACATGAAGATGATGATGCAAAAAGAAAACAATTCTCAGTTGATTACTCAGTGAGCCAGTAAATAGTTGGTTTACTTTCTAAAGCAAGTGCCCACATCTCCTTTTTGGTGGAACCTTTATTCATCTCTTTATTCCATTTAATTTATAATAATGGAAACAACAACTGACCCCCCTATTATCGGTCCTTAGATGACATATTTTCCAGATGTATTTATTGTGCCTTTAATCTACAGTAATTCTGAACCCTTAGTGGTTTTAGTATCATATCTTGATTCTATGTCTATAGTCAAAGTGTAGTGGGAAGCAGTTATCTTCTCAAAGCATGCATCCATAAAATGGTGGTACTAAAAACACACAGTGAGAATAAAAGTGACCCACCCAAAACTGACATGCAGAGAGTCAGAAAGCCTGAAAAAAGAGCGGGTTCTCATTGAGCCCAAATAGCTGGCTTTTCCTTCCTTAGGACTATCGCTCTGTCATGAGCATCCAAAGCAAACAAATGCACAGCATTTATAAGAGGAATTGTAATTGCAAGCCCCTGTTCTTTCCCCACTTTTTTGTCATTCCTGAATGATTAAGTTATGAACCCAGCAACAGATTTTGCAAATCTAAATTCTCTCCCTCCCTCTCCCTCTCCCTCTCCCTCTCCCTCTCCCTCTCCCTCTCCCTCTCCCCCTCCCCT
>JANHJO010000777.1:241148-256963 GCA_032468235.1 Pseudoxyrhopus heterurus
TTTTTCAAGAGGCAACTGGACTTTCTGGTTTTTCTTTGAAGATGTTTCACTTCTCATCCAAGAAGCTTCTTCAGCTCCAACTGGATGAGAAGCTAAATGTCTTCAAAGAAAAACAAGAAAGTCCAGCTGCCTCTTGAAAAAGCATCTTTGGGGCAACCATGACCTGGATGACTGAGAATCTCCATAGACATTTGCTAAGTGACTGGTTATTAAGCAAGGATCAACTGTATTCCAATCTTAAAGCCCAATCAAAACACATACATACCCCTCCCCCCACACACACATTTCTTGCCAGTATTACAACAGAGGTTTTTGCTAACCCTTCCATCTGTACCTTGTCAAACTCATCAATGCAAACCACTCCTCCATCAGCCAAGACCATGGCTCCACCTTCCACAAAGAAGCTCCGTGTAGCTGCGTCTCTGATCACTGAGGCAGTCAGACCAGCTGCACTGCTGCCTTTGCCTGAAGTATAAACCTGAAAGTGGGGGAAAGAAGACCATGTAATGCTACTCAAATATTCTACAGGCCAGAACTCCTGCTTGAGAGCGAAAGGAGAAAAAAGCTGCTATTTCTGAAATGGCTTCCCATTTAAATTGCTCCACTAATGTGGAATGTGCCTTTCTATAACTTAAATATATACTCTGAAACATAGTTCAGACCTTGCCTTTTTTTCTAAGTGATAAATTGTAGATTTGTAGATTCAAGCTGCCTTTATATGCATAACTCAAGATGATGAGCATAACTAATACATTGTGTCCTATTTTCACAATAATCCTACGAGCACGGCTAGGCTGAGAGTGATGGGCCCCAAATCACCCAGCCAATTTTCATACCTAACAGAAGACTGGAACTGAGTCTCCTAGTTTCTTGGTCAGTCCCTTAGCCGCTACATCAAACTAGCTCACTATGTAATATCCCTGTCTTCACTTTTTACTATTTAGGGCACTACAATTACAAAAGCCTTGAGCTTCCACACTGACTTAAAAATAAAATTTATTAAGGATTCTACCTTCAACTCTTCATTCCCCTGGTACTTGACATGCATTATTATTAGTCTTTGATCACTCAGCTATGTAGTAACTCAGTCTGGATTGTTATCAATCTTAGAAACACACCTTGCAATTAGCAGTTTTCCCCAAATTTATCTTTTCATCCCTCACATCATACCACCCAATCTTCCATGTATAAGTCAACAAGTAGATTTCTCAAATAAGACAATCTTTAATATCAGCATTATTCAGAGTTTATGCAGTAAAATCAGAAAACAAGATGAATGAGCTTTTAAATTAGTGGAATGACAGTATATAATTTTAATAATTAAAATGATATGCCTATGGATCAGGTACATAACTGCCCTACAAATTACTTACTCCTATGGGTGAACATCTTTCTACAAACTTTAAGAGCTGAGACTTGGCAGTTCCGGGGTCTCCCATCATGAGCAAATTAATATCCCCTCTACGTGTTAACCCATCTGGAAGTCTGTAAATTGAGAGAAACTGATCAGAGACTGAATGTGAACTGTTTGTTAGAAAGCCCCTTCCTATTAAATTAAAATATCACTGAAGTGACTAGGAAGCAACTGGGGTAATTGCTTGCAATAGGCATTCTGCACTCATTAACATTTCATTAATCCCAAAATATCAAACAAGTCTAAACACAAATTGAATTTTTCTCACAGTACTTCTATCCAATTCCAACCAGGTGTGCTTTTTTCCAGCACTCTACAAGTTGTAACAGCAGAGGTGGAAAAAATTTGAATCTTCAACTGTTGCTGATTCTAACATCTCATGGCAAGAGAAGTAGGGGATTCACTTCAGAAACATCTAGGTCACAGAATTACCTATATAATAGGGAATAATGTTTATCATTCTATCCAACAAGCTTTTGTTGTCTAGCTCAGTAGTTTTCAAAGGATGGTCTGGATACCCTGGATGTAAACCTTCATGTGGTTTACAAAGTCAAATAAAATTTCAAAATTTTTCAATTTTAATTTCTAACACAGTAAATACCAATTGTTATAACCTACATAAACCAATGTTATTTTTGAAAAATTAGTTTTAAGAAAGTTAAAGGATCCTGAGACCAAAATCTTAAGAGAAGCGGAAGTTTAAAAAAAATTCTGGTGCTAATTCAATCGTGCTGATGCACCTTTCTCTGCAAGACTATTTTGGTTCCATTTGCTAACAATAATCATTCAAATTTGCTATTTGAGATATTTTTTCCTTTAGAGGCTGCCTAAGAGTAGTTATTAAGAACATCAAAGCCCAAAGGGCATTGGAAATGGAGCAGAGGTAGCAATACTTTTTCCTTTCCATTCTAGTTCAATAAAAGAAAACACCATGTAACAGATAGCTGCTCTTTCCTTTTCATGTACTGTTGGGTAAACAGCATTATTTTCTTTCCCAGAATAGATATGATAAAAAGTAAGGAAAATCTTAAGTAAATAAAATGGCTGCTTCACACTAAGATAAAACAAAGATAAGCCTATATGACTTTCTTTCATTATGACATTTCTTCACCTCTCCTTTGCCAGTTACCTCTTTCGAGAGCCTCCAAAAAGCATGCATGCAATTGCCTTCTTGATATCATTACTACCATAAATGGAAGGAGCAATGCTTTTGGCAATCATATCATAAATATTAGGCATGGAAGCCAAATGCCGAAACTCCTCCTCTTCCTGAGGTGTCACTGAGCCACTGACACTGCGCCCTAGAGAAAAACAGACAAATACTGAAAGGTAGAAGTAGTTTCTAATCACTGAGAAAGAGAGAGCATATGCATGCCAAATCTAGTTTGCAGGGTTGCTCCAATATAATTCTAACAAATGCATACATCTTATGTAATACCTTATCAGTCATACTAACAAAGTACTATTGACATTAGACAGCATGACTATTTTGAGGAATTCCACCAATCATTTGTATTCAATTAGTCTTAAATCCCCAGATTAATATTGGTTTCAATCCGATATGGACTACATTAGAAAGGTAGAATAGATAAGAGTTGGAGTCAGTAATTCTCAGGTCAAAACAACACAAGTTTTCTTTTGACCAGTTATGTTCCCTAGTCAAAAGAACAAAAGTGCAAAAAAGTATGGGATGACTCAAAATCTCACATAAGACCCAGGCTTCCAAATTAAAGCTTTACCTGAGCCTTCAGTGTCTACTTGGATTCCCAACACACGGATGTAGGAACTCCGGATGCCAACTCCAACATTGTTCCGGTTCTTGATCTTTGTGAGGCCTGCTTTTTTGATTGAGTAAACGCCTATGATAGTAGCTCTGTTCCCAGGCACAACTTTATCACACAGGTATCTGGAAAATTAAGAGCAAGGAAGGAAGGAAAAGCAATTTAAAATGGAACAAAAAGGGTAACTCTTGAACGCTATGATTTTTGCTAGTAGCAGGTGCTGCCAACTCACAAAGACCTTGAGGACCACATAACATGGAGAAGCACCACTAACAACTGTATTTATGCCGATAGATATATAGATAGATAGATAGATAGATAGATAGATAGATAGATAGATAGATAGATAGATAGATAGAAGTTCAGTTTTCCATTTTATGTATTGAAACAACCAAAGTGTGTCTTAAGCATGAACATGAATGGTCACACAAGCATCTAAAACTTTTAACCATGGATACAACAAAATATGGTGTTTGGATTTTTCTACTTGACTGAGTCTCTTGTAGCACCACAGTCCTATCCTGTTGAAGAATCCAGAGGCATCACCTGTCACAATAGAGCTGCATGTGCCGAGGCAATTCTCCATGAGGAACAGCATCAGGAGACTCTTGAAGCTTCAATGTCTGGAAATCCACACATTTACACTTGTCTGGTACAATGAAATATGGGTCCAAAGGACATTTTGCTAGGTTAGTCTGTTCCCTGAAGTGAAAAGAAAGACAGTGCAGGTAAAATGGGAACAGTTTTACCATTTTATAATGTCTATCTCAATCATTCTCATGAGACTTTAGTGTTACAAATTTTGAAAATACCAATACTATGGGTACCAAACTTGTCCATGGTTATCTAAAATAAACTTTGAATCTGTGTATCTCAGATTGGAATCCACATATCCACTAAACTTTAACCCAAATTCTTGCAGTTGTATTAAGAGTTGGCTAATTAAACAATACCAGGCACTTCACTGCCAGTGTTGCAGTGTTCAATCTCATATTTCATCACTACACTGCATTAAGATGGAACACATATTTTGCATATCACCTTGTTTGGAAATTCAGAGCTCAATTATTTTTATGAACTCAGTTTAGGTTTATTAAATACATTGTAATCTTTCTGGGGTATAGGAAAACACTGTTTTTAATTGATCTGTGCGGACTTCAATTCAAATTACAGGTTTTCCCCAAGAAATTCCCCCCCACAAAGCTCTATACAATCTTAGCCAAGCAAACATCTTCCAAATGTTTTTGAACTAGAACTCTCCCAAACCTTTACTAAGTTGTTTGTGGCTAATAGGAATTAACCCAAATATATGGATGGCATAAAATTTGCCCAACTTTGCCTTAAATGAAAGAAAACAAATATAACAAAAGCTATAATCTTAGGCAAATTATTTGAGAATAATTCTAATGAAGCTTAATAGGGCATGCTAGTGAGAAAGTATATATAGGAGTCCTCTGTAAACAAATGCAAAGCAACATAATCGTGTGTGTCATAATCATCTGTGTTTTACTCAAAAACTAAATTTCACTAAAATCTGAAAGGAAATGCAACCTATTCCCTTACGTGCTGCACTTCCGAGGAAGAGCATATCCTTCCAGGCCTGGACGTAAAGCTATGTTAGGTATTATATTCCGGCAAGTACGGCATTGGATGGTGATCTTGGTTGCTTTGGCTCTCACAGGAGTTGCAGCAATAATGATTCCTGGGATCTTCACCAAATGTGACATCTGTTCAGACTTCAAAACAAACAAGGAGAAATTACAACCGTCATGAAATCTGCAAAAGAAAAAATATATACCCAGAGCACCCAAAGATCCAGAAATCCAAATCTCTTTTCCACAGTCACTACAAGGTGTTCATAATATAATGTTCCAATTTGCAGGAGATACAAAAATACAAAATGAGGCATATAAAAACATGCCATACATATACTATTTATTGCAACCCAAGAACATAGGGCTCTTAGGTTCTACATTTAAATGAACTTCAGAATGAAGTGTTCCTTTGAATCTGCTTTCTGAAGCCACAAGTTCCCTTTGTTTCCTACTGCAAAACATCTGCACTGCTTTATATTTCACTAAAGTTTCATCTGCATCCTCCTCCTCCAACATCTGGAATAGTCAGAAGATTCCATGCATGTATAAAGGCCTCTTCCATTATGTCCAGTTAACTATTTTGGCGTCTTCAGATTTTTTCAATGGATTGTGAGGCACCTGGAGGCAATTAAATTGCCCTCACAAGAAATAGGCTTGCATACTTTATTGCAATTAATGACTTAGGTACGACAAAGAAAATAAATATTACTTTTGTGGTACAAAGCATCTGATGAGATGAAAGTTGGCATTGAACTAGTTTTTAAGATTTTTATTCTGCCTTTAAAAGAAATTCAAGGCAGCAAACATTCTTAATACTCCTTCCTTTTCCTTTCCCCCCCCCACAGCTCTGTGAGGTGGGTTGGACTGAGAGAATGATTGGTTGAATGTCATCCAGCTGGTTTTCATGTCTAAGGCTGGACTAGAACTCATAGACTTCTAGTTTTTAGGACAGCATCTTAACCACTATATCAAACCATCCCTCCACAAAAATAGGATAGTTTTGATATAACTTTTCTTTCACATTTTTGAGTAAATCTAGATAACAGCTACAAAGATTCCTTAAGGCAGCCATCAATATAAGGAAATTCTAAACAATAAACTGGAAAGAAAATCATTATACCTTACTGGCAAAATTCTACAGCAATCTGGCAAATGCAGAGGGAACCTTCATTAACTCTACAAAACTATAGCTCCAACCTCATTTTGAGTGAATCTTTAAAAAATAGCCTATTTCAAACTGAGCTTCTTCTCAACTTCAAATTTCTTGGAAACAGCATGGAAATAATTTGCCATTCGGTTCTTCCAGGGTTTTATCTCTGAAACTAAGCTATGGTACAAACAGGGGTTACTGCAGGGTGTGATAAAAAAAAATTAAAGATGGTTGTCTTGAGTGCAATGCACATAAAAATTGGGTAGAGCTTTGATTACATCTTTGTGGATGCCATTTTTATTTCTGTTTTACCATATCTTGCAGATATCCCTGGCTACAGATCTGCAGTTTCCTGGGACCTTTCTATTCAGACACTAAGCAGGTCTGACCCTGTTTAGCTTTATGAAATCAACCATAGTTTATAAGGCTGAGAGCTTAACTTACCTTGAGATTTCGGATGTTGGATGGATTGGCATCTGATCTGAGCATAACTTGAATATCCTGAAGAGCCTCTTCTCCTGTTGGCCGAGGACGTGTTACTTCATCAGCTACCTCTTTTGCAGCTTCTTCCAGCTAAGAAAGAAATGAAATTGTTTAAAATATAGGAAGAAAGGCATTCACCTTTTCTTAAAGAAGAAAAGGAGGATGCCCAATTGGACAGAAATAGCTGAAAAGTAGTCTAATCATAGAACATTAAGTTTCAGTTAGAAAAGTAACAATTGGAGTGAGAAGGAAATAATAGAGAATTCTGGAATAGTTAATAATAATAATACCGTGGAATTCTTATACATAAAAAAGGCAGAAAGGGGATAGTTTGGTAATATAACACAGTCTTTACAGGCAGAAAGCCTCAGGATTATTAGTCCACATTTCTAGTTGGGCAATAAAAGATTCCAGTTTGAAACCCAGAAGAGTTGCTGTCATCAATATTAAGCTAGATGGACCAGCAGTCTAATCTCTATAAGGCATCATCCATAATCTAACCACAACCTCCCACATATTTCTCCCATGCTGCATATAGATACCAGCTGAAGATGCTCCGCAGGCTGCTTGTATATATAGTTTGCCAGATCTTCATCAAAGCTTGCCAAATCTTCTATCTCCACCTCAATCCAATATTGTCCAACATTATAATGACGTTTGAGCTCATCTCTTTCAATACAGTGGGAGAAAAAAAGAGATCCATGAATATATTTATCGGAATAACATTCATAACTATGCACAAAGCTGCAGAACTCTAGGGCAAGTTATCTTATTCTGATATATTTACCAACACTTCAAAGGTATTTCAACTTAAAATGCTATAAACAAGTTTTCCAAAAGAGAAAGGGCACCTGTATTTGAAAGAGAAGCCAGTCCGGTCTGTTCCAATGCGATACTGCCTTAAAAACTCTTTGAAGCGCTTCTGCAGCTGGGACTTTCGAACTTGCCCTTCATCTGCAACTGGGTCTCCACCAAAGCTATCACTGTAGAAAATGCCAGGGTCATCAAAACCAGACATGCTGATTCTCTGGGGGGAAAAAACCAGAATGGAGCTTAAAGATATCAATAAGATACATTACAAATATAGGTTTCACAACTTGTATTAAATCTAGAGTAGCTGGAAGCTGGACAGCATTAAATTTAATAATTACAATTAAGCCAGCGCTCCAGTTTAAAGTATCAGGAAAAATACTTCTGAGCATGTGCAAAGTGTATTACCTTTACCCTACAGGTCTTATAAAAGACAACATCTTCTTTTGCATCATTTCCCCTTTCTCTATGGCAGAAGCGGATAGTTTATAATTTTCTGTTGCAAAGCAATAATTCCCAATAATTCATAACCATATGAAGAATGAGTCGCCTTGCAGCAAGATGGGCGATAAAATAGATAAATAGATAGGTAGAGATAGGTAGTTAGATAGATAGGCGATGTAATTCAGCAACAGGACGAGAGCCTCGAGTTCCCTATAACTGACAACAGGATATCTGTTTTTTTAAGCTGAAAAAATCCAGGCAGGAATTGTCCTATTTTTGAAGGGTACATTATAACCAGCCAACTTTGATTCAATCGACCCAGCCATTTGTGATACTCCTCCAAGTTACCATCATAGTGGGGGAGGATGGGAGTCATGCAAAAGTTGACTTTGGGATTTACAAGAAATGCTTGGAGGAACATGGTTTCAGAAATGACGGATCACTAATGAACACCGCCTCTCCTGAACTGTTTAAGCAGCAGCCCAAGATCGACCCAAAGGCATACAAGCAGGTATCGCTCTGACGCGCGCCCCTGACCCCAGCGCCCCTCACCTGCCTCTGCAGCCGTACAGAGAGAAACCCCTCGCAGAACGACTCGGTCGCTCGCTAGAACTCCGGGAGATGTTTTCGCGGCAAAAAGTAATAAAAAAAATTATTCTGGATTCGCCGGCAGTCACGCCCTGCGCTTTGCGCGCTGTCATTGGCTCAAGGACAGCAAGACGTATGATGATTGGCTAAAACTTCTGTCCTTTAAACTCACTCTTTAAGGGCGCGAGAGAACGGCGGCAGCAAGCGTCGAAAGCGATTGGAGGCGACCTAAATCAGGTCCCGCCTCTTTACCAACTTTTCCTTTACCGAATTGGTCAGCCGTCCGCTGGAGGGACTTTTTTTGGCGCCAAAACTTATTGCTTGCAGCGGAAAAGAAAAGAAAGGTTTTAAAAATGGCGGCTGTGACTCGAAATCGGGGGGGGGGAGGGGGGGTTCGGCGCTTTTCGCTTTTTGAGAAATTCGGCGTCGCGTTCGCAAGTAGATTTGTTGCCCTTGATAGCTATGGAAGAAGGTAGTCCTGCAAATAAAACTTGCCTTTTCCAAGTCAGAAAGTATGAGAAGATGCATCCGTTGATTTTGTTTTGCCACTACCCTAAAGCAAGAGTTGGGGGTAAGGGGTGTGTGCGGAAAAGATTGAAAGCAGAATTGGAGAGATGCATCTGCCATATGTTAGGCTAATGTTATTTAAAAGCATAAAAATAATGCAAAATGAAGGGGGGGGAATCAAAGTAAGCTAAAAGTGCAAGACAATTTTTAAAGTTTTTTTTAATAAAATTATTTTTAAAAGGTTTTTAGTAACAAGTCAGTGCATTGGGGTTTTAAGTATATTATGTAAGATCAAATATTTTGTTAAATAATAATTTAATAATATCAATTATTAAATAATAATGCTGAGTTTTGATTATATTTGTAACTTGATTCAGGCTTTCTGGGCAAAAGGATAAAAAACAAAAGGAAGGGAAAGCTTTCCTTTTACTTTCTCCCTTGCAATAGAACGACTTTCACTTTTGGATTACAATATTACAATGACAATCACCAGAAAAGCTGCAACATGGCAGAGGATCTATACAGCAATCTCAAAGATAAATTTACACCAGATTTATTTCAGAAAATTTTTTAAGGAATTGGGCAATAAGTTGACAAAAATGATACTAAGTTGACTAAATCACTGGATACTAAATTAACAATTTTGAAAAAAGAATGGATCAAAGACTTGGAAAGTGGCTGTATTGCAAAGGAGAAAGTAAAAGGAAAGCTTTCCCTTCCCTCCTTTTGTCTTTCTGTGCCCTTAATATACTACTTTCCTCTCAAATGGCATGTTAGAGGGAAAATCCTGATGGAGTCGTTTTCACATCATCATGGTGAAGAATAAAGCCGTGAGTCCTTGTTCTTAAATGTAAACTACATTTATTAAGGACAAAATAATAAAGATACATACAAATAACTAATCTAGTCAGGTGTATCATTGCAACCATGTAGCCACATGGTTGCTTTCTTCTAAGAGCATCAGGGAAGAATGGAGAGCAAGGGCAGATCAAACAAGGTGAGGGGTTTTTATATGCGGGGGAAAGGGACTCCTCCCTGTGTAAGGTGATGGGGGGAGATCAGGTATCACCCCCCTTCTCAGGATAGACACAATTATGCCATGGTATGGCAATACTCTGACAAGGCACTCCTTAGTTACAGTCAGCATCACTCTGTCTCCTCTTACCTTTATCTATTGTACTGTAAATTCCACCAGTTAACTGCATAATAATAAAAAAATCTGTGAAATCCATGTTTGTCTAGTTTAATTCCAATTTATTCAACAACTTCCATCAGAAAACAATATTAAAAACCTTTCTCCATTTTAAACTTTCTTACATCCACTCCTTTTTAAGCTCTTTGTCAAAGGTTTTTAAATCTTTAACCCCTCTCCCTCCCCTTTTAAGTCCAAAAAGAACGTTGACTCATCAGGTGGAGTTCTCTTATCCTGCCACTCAGGAAATGTCTCTCTAACTATAAATTAAGTACATCCAAAAGTGTTTTAAGTGAGGCTTATACAAACCTTGTGTCCAAAAGGTTGTGAGCTTGGTTGAGATCCCTCAACATCTACTGTAACTGCTCAACCCACAAGTCTGCAAAAGCTTGTAGTCTTCTCACAAGCAGAAAGCGTGTGGAATGCAAATGGACAATCTCACAATCTCTTCTTTATGTTGGATGGAAGACAGTGCCAGCCAGAATTCACCATCTGCTTATTGATCACCACAGTGCCATTTAGGAATGTCTAATCTGTCTTAGATCTTAGTACAACAGTATTAATTTGAATTTTTAATATGGTAAATATTGATAAACCTTACAAATAAAATCTTTTGGAGGCTGCTCCATAATTTTTAAAAGTGGGAATGGGTCTTGGAGGACGACAATTTAGGAAACACAGTATTAGAGTAATCTAAGCATCTGCTTTGTTTCACAGGGAACAGTTTCTTGCCTTTTTTTTTTTTTTTGAAGAATTTAAGGTTTGCATATGGCGTTAAGACATAATGTGATTTGTTCAATAAGCATGGCAAGCAGGTTGAAGCCAAACAAATATGACAGCACAGCAGATCTGAACCTTGTCTCAGTCCAACTTAAAGACAAGCTTAAGGAAAGAAGGTAAGTTCTTTATGTGCTAACTGGAAACACTCTGCATATATTACATACATAAATACTCCTCATTGATGGTTTTTGTTTTTTGTTTATTTATTTGTTGGAATTTCTATGCCGCCCCACTCCCAGAGTATTGTGTATTTATGTTGTACACTGCCTGAATCATACTGTCTGAATTGAGAAGCCTTATAAATCTTGAAATAAATTAAAATGGCCTATCACCTCTTCCACTTTCACATGGAAAGAAAAAAGATAGGATGGGAAAGAAAGAAGGGTAGTGAGTGGAGAATAATGGCATGTGAACCTCTGCAGAATTCCATGGATGCTGTGACTGTTGAATTATAGATTCACCTGGAAGCATTTTCGGGTAGAATTTTCAGGGGGAAACTCATTAAAAGACTCCAAGGCATTTTCTTCAGTTTTTGCAGCATGAGATTTTTTTAGTTTTCTGTATAATAATTTGAGAGCACTTCCATTGCTAAACAAGTATTCTGATTTCCTAGGAAACAGGCTTTGTGTAATCACATTAGGTTGTTTGTATAGTTGTGTAGTTTGCTGTGTTCTACAAAACCAGATACTGTATTATGGTTATATAAATTGATAACTGCTTTGCCTGAGTTTGGCCAATTTAATCAAACGAGTACAGGTAGACCTTGCTTAATAACTGTCCTTTTTAATTTGAAGTTGTGATGGTTCTGAAAAAGTAACTTTATGATTAGTTTTTACATTTATGACCATTAGAAAGACCCATGGTTATGTGATCGCCATTGGTGTACTTCACAACTGTTTTCTAACAAGTAGAGTCAGTGGAAACCTATAGTATAACTAAGTCCTGATCACATGATATCTCACTTAATGGCATGTGGTGACCCATTTAACAAGTGATGTGAATCATTGCAAGTCAAAATTAGTGAAAGGTTCAATATAAATATAATAAATAATGTAATCTTGAATTAGTTTTTGAAGAAGGATGGAAATTAAGGTTAGCATTTAATATTGAAATACATTATTTTAAACATATAAATTCACTGAAATCAAGAATCTACTGAATAGCTAAAGAAGCTAGAATGAAAGAATAATATTCTATGTCTGTATACTCCATGTTTGTGCCCATAAGGATATTTTTATTATTTTTCATGGATGTCAGTATGAACTGGATGCTAATTTTTAATTAATCTAGATTAAGATCAATATGAGATTTTAGTAATATCAGTGTTCTTCCTAGGAAATAAAAATATTCCTGTGTTTAACTACATATACTACTAATATATTTATTGCTACCTGAGCAAGTACTCCTACCTCATATGTTTTAAGCTTTATTATATTTTTAGTAAATATATTCTAGACTTAAAACAAGCCTTAACAGAATGCATTTTTTCTTAATCTGTCTAAAATATGATAAAGTAACCCTTCCTAGGTTAGCCAATAACATTAAGGTAATAAACCGTTGATATGCATGGACTGCTGGACTCTAAAACATAAACAGCTGTTATAGAGATCACATGTTACGTCCTTCCAATAAATGCCTTTCCAATATTGACTTTTAAAAGATTTTATAATAACTGTGCTACTGAATGATTTAATTATCTTCCCAAATACAGGGATAAATTAGCTTTATGTCCGAGTACTGATTAGTCCATTTCTATCAATTATATAACTCAGTGTGGAAAGGCAAACATTCTTCAAACAATCTGATAAACACATAAAAGTACACAGTTGAGTTAACTTACAAGGAGCTTTAATGAAAGTACATATAACTTAAAAGTACGAAGTACAAATACAAGAATATTTATTCTGTTCCTGAAAGGTCATTGCTAAGGCACATCTGCTTTAAAGTAGTAGAAGTGTGTTGCATAAAGTCATAGTTTAAGCACTCTATTGCATTTTAGGATAAAGAAAAACAAGCAATGCAACATATACTGTATAGAAAATCTTGTACACAAACACTGGACAAAATATCACAGCTTGATTTATTCCTCACATATTCCAGGTGGCAAGTTATCATTCTTTTCTCATCTTGGCTTCTTATTGGTTTAATGGCATGTCATAAAGTGGCATTTCAGGTTCTTCGGAGAAATGTATTTGACACAAACTTCTTTTAAAAAGCTATTGGTAAAACAACAATTCCTAGAACTGGAGAAATAGTCACACTCAGCACTTCCAGTATGTGAGATAATCTAAATCTGCAACCCTCATTTTTTTTTTAAAAAATGCATTAATTCAGGAATAGGCAAATAGTAGTAAACGTGCTTAAGTTCTTTTCAGTTCATAGAGCATACAAGCCCACAACAACTGTTGTTGCTAAGAAGAAAAGAGCGAGAGTCCAACGCAGGAGTGAGGTGCTAGGCAGCAGGTCTGTATGCTTCATCTGTGCTTGGCCACTTTCCTTTGGCGCTGTATTAAGAAAACAAAAATTGTTCAGAATGAAAACCAGCTGGAAAGCTTGTATTACTAAATCATTAAGCACAGCAATGCTTTAGTCACAGTCATAGCTTCACTAAATACTTAATATCTAGTAGTTCTGCAAAGTAAAGCATACTGCAGTAACACTGCAAAGTTTATGAGACGATTACAATTGTGTGGACTTAAATTGTGTGATAGACAACCAGTTGGTGGTTGTAGCTTTCAAATGAATTAACTATGTTGGGTGGGGAGAGTGATGAGGGAATGCATAACTTGTAAGCAAGAACAACCATGAAAAGTTCAGTATAGTCTTATAGTTATACAATCAAATATATGAAATAAATCTTTTAAACAGCAGTGTCCATAACAAGCCATGGTGATATCAACATGGTAAATATGTGCATCATGATATCACAAAAATGGTGAAATTATTCAATATATGTGACAAGATGCCCCTGTCATTCTCCTCTCAGTGGATTATTGTATGAAAAACTTTGTATATTGTATGAAATATTTTGGACATACATTCTTTGGTAGAACTTCACTTGTAACTTATAGTATAGCTTTAAATTAGTTTTCCGTCTGTTTTTCATATTACTAATTGAAAATGTTCCATGTTTAACATATGACCTATACCAAACTTAGATATTTTAGATGCACAGGGGAAGGTAGGTGGCAAGGAGAGGTGTGAAAATCCTTCTAAGTGGGCATATTTTATAATATATACTGATTTTTCAATTATCCAGGATAAAAATCAATAAGAAAATAAATTACAAACAATAGTGAATATTAATGAATCATCTTTTTAATTGTGGTTGCAAAAACAATCTGAAAGCTAAAATAATTTCTTACTCTGTGTTCTGTTGTTTCCTGTTGTGTGAAAATCTAATTTGGATTTCCCAAGATGATTGTTCTGTGGAGGTTTGTCTTGACTCACTAACTTTTGCAGCTCCTGAAACACCTGAGAAAAATGAATCATAGAGTAGTTTAATTGCAGAGAAGTATTCTTTTTCTTCATTCCTGAATTTAGATTTTGTGAGACTCATTTTAAGGAATTTCAAAAGCCTCCTTATCTTCCAGTCTTCTTACTTCAGTATAACTTTTGATATGGAAAGCAATACAGAAAATGTAGGTTTAATATGTTCAACGATGGCCATCTATTTTGCAATAATGGATATCAATAATGAATATAATTTGAATATGAAACATTACAAATCTAGTGCATAGATAAATGTGAAAATTTGGTTCTTCTTATAGATATGTTTCTATCTATCTGTAGGTAAAGAAAATGTATTTGCAATACCAGTAACATGGGAGGAGAAAAAGAAAGAGGGTTCCAATTCATATCTCCTAATCAAATACATAATATTTCGTTTATATCAATGGAATTTGAACTTTCCTCAGTATGGAAAGTATTGGGCATGAGATCATCAATCAATTACATATACATTTAATTTTAAATTCTATACTGCTAAGTGCCTCTATTTTTTGGAAATAATGCATAACTATAATGAATAATCTAATTCCCCTTTTAAAATGTCCATGTTAATGGCCATGACCACATCTTATAAAAATGAAATTCAACAGTTAATAATACATATCATGGGGGTGTATTTTTTAAAATATGTCTTGAATCATCCAAATTTCACCTTCATTGGCTGACTTAAGGTTCTGGTATTATGAAACAGTTTTATAATATTAGTGCACTATAGTTTTCTCTATTCAATTTTTTCTTTGGAGATAAAGAGGCTCTTACACTCTAGCTTTTCTCAGTAGAGTTGCTATAACTTCTTTGTCCTTTCCCACAATGTTCTTTGAGTTATAATAGCCTAATAGTATCTTAATAATATTCAATTTATATAAAATGGTATAAAAATATAGTGAAAGAACCCAGGCTGAAGTTAAATGCTGAGATAAGGTACTTGTCTATAAACAGATGTCAGGATGTAAGGATTTTTGATAGATCTGAATAACTTCTATCTATATTTTCAAAGGATTTCCCCTCCCTCTTTTCATGAAATCTGTGCTCCTTTGTAAAAATTAACCAAATCAATTTGTAGGGTCCTGCTGAAGCATTTTAAAAATATGGTAATATGTTAATTAGTTATTGTTTTTTAGACTGGTTGATTCTAATAGAGCAGGTTGTTTGTTTAAGAGGGTAATCTTAAGCTTTTAAAATGCAGCACATTTATTTCTACTATACCCAAACTCCAGCATCATAATCATCTTTATCTTTTCCTTATGTTTTTGTTCAGTATTAAGCCGGAGGAAAAGTTCTATGAAAATCATAGCATTGTTATTGATCATTTTTGATAAAGGAGATATTTCAGTATACCAGATAAAACAGCAATCAATGTTTAAGTAGAAGAATTGTACTTCTTAAAATTACTTATTTCTTCGTTTTGCAAAAATTAAATATATGTAACTAATTACTCACTTCAATATTCAAAAGAAAAGATTTTCTGGCCTCTTCAACAATTCTCTCAATAGTAGAAGAATCCATGGGAATGCTGTTCATCCGAGCTCTATAAAGCTGTTTGAATTTGCTAATGTTGGTG
>JANHJO010000777.1:256973-273139 GCA_032468235.1 Pseudoxyrhopus heterurus
TTCCAGAGAAATTGAAGAAAGACAGCCCTTTTCCAGTACTAGGCAAACTGAGAGATTTCTGGGCAATCTTCTTCAGAATTTGGCCACCAGATAGATCTCCCAGGTATCGAGTGTAAGCATGGGCCACTAAAAGTTCAGGTTCATGCTGGCCCACATGATGTATCCTATCCACATATTTCTGAGTTGCCTCCTGACACTGGATGTCTTTCTTCCATGTGGGACCATAGAAATATTCCAGGTCATCTTCCAGTGCAGCTGTGCGATTCAACTCATTGGGGAAATAAACAGGCGCATAGACTGGGTTGTCCTTGTTTCTTTCAGACTCTTCCTCCAGGGCCACATAGATGTAATACAGAGAACCCAAATAAAGCTAAAACAATGACAGGGAGGAAAAGAAAAACAGTTACAAAACCTCTCTTCAGTCATAAATGTTTCTTATTTATTTGATTTGATATTTAGATTCACCTTCCTATTAAAAAGCCATGGTGTTCATGATTTTTGGATTCCAATTTTAGGCGGAAAAGGCTGCTAAGGATCAATTCAGTTTTGGTAGCATTTGATGTCTGGGCAATTTTATTTGATTGTTTAAAAATTGTGTTCAACCCTTTCATGTCATTTGGAATGGTTACGATGTCACATTTTATATTGGCACTCATTTATCTAACTGTATGTAGGTTTCAAAATCTTCCTTAAATACGTTGAATGCAGTAGTATTGCCTCACTGGTGTGAGAAAAAGGTGTGGGACACCATATGCATTAAATTTAATTGGTTTTCACTTGTTAACCATTTGAATTCCAATTATCGACATTCTACAGGAAATATAACAGATTGCCTAAAACTGCATGTATACTAGAGATTTCAATACTAGAAAAGACTCAACCTACACTGGCAATGTTCCTGAAAAAATCAGTGGGTTGTAAGTAGTGAAAAAAGTTTCTAGTGATTTTCCTTATCTATCGTGAGTTTCCATGTAAGAGTTCTACTGCTACAAATGCTCCTCCACCCCCATATGGAGAATTTTGAGATGCTACAGTAGATAAGACCAATTAGAGACAAACTAGGTCCTCCTCACTTTATTCCAGCATTATTTTCCTATAGTGCAGTATCATTGCTAGATACAGCTCAGTTTTTTAAATTCATAGAAACATTTTTAAGAAAAAAGACTCCAAGTGTTATTTTTCCACTAATATTTAAAAAAAAAAATTATAAAATACTTTGTGTAATATTGGGTCTAAAAACATTTGATCAGAAGAACAAAACTAGATATCTTTTAAATATTAACCAAATTCCATTTGGTTAATATTTGGTTAACATTTGTTTAGATGTGATAAAAGAGCTAGTTGAGGAAAATACTGTGCTTAGAGGTTATCAGAGAAATGAGGAATACTAGAAAATGGCTTAAATATACAAATAAGGGAAGGAAGTTGGCTGCAAGATTGTCATGCAGTCCCAATATAGTAGCAGATATAGTGTTAGTATCATGTCCACATAGCAATTTCCTGGGGTCTTAGATTGGTCTCTAATCTTGCTAAATTTTTAGCACTGTTTAGCTGTTTCCATTTTTCACCCCAGGTTTTGGACCCTTGTGTGGCTTGAGAATATTCATGGGAGAAGCATGGGTAGAACAAAGTCATTAGAGAATATAGATTGTGAGTTTGTCAACCGTTGTTGTATTTAGTGATCTACAATTCTACCATCAGCTAGCAGTACATTATGATACTCTCAGACTACAACGGAATACATACTTAGAATATAATGTGTTAGAGCTTTGTCCAACACATTTTAGAACCATCTGCTTTCTCTTAATGCTCCTGGGTACTTAATGTGATAGAAATTATTTTATGTATTTATATTATTAAATTTATATGAAAAACTAACTCTCTTAATTTAGCTGTTAGAATCCTTTTTATATCCAAGGGTTGGTGCCCCTTGCACTAGCATTTTCCCTTGGTTCCACCTTGATGCCACTATTTCACACTTGGCAGATCACGCAGTATTATGCAGATTAATGGATGAAACCTTTAATCAGGTGTCTGAAACACAATGTATTTGTCTTGAGGTTAGTGTCTAAATTGCTAATCTGTAATTTCATCTGTTGCACTTCTTTTTTTTTTTTTTACTGCGCCTTGTTTTTATATTGTGAGTTGTCTACTTCTCAAAAGCAGCATGAAATGCTGATCGTCCTAAACAGTAAAACAGCCCTAGCCAGTTGGGATGACTCCTCAAAGAATTCAGCTCGTGCATAATTGCATAATTGCTAGAGCTGGATGAAGATGAAAAAGTAATAGTCTGATACAACTTGAAGATTCTCCTTTGAGAAATGTTGCAGGAGGTACTAGGTGAGAATTAGGGAAAGGAAGAACTGAGAGACTTGGTTGACGTTGCTGCTTAATCAGTAGTTTTAGAAAAGGTAAGTAAATCTTTGTCAGCTTCAGGAGATTATTCTTAGAGAATTTAATGCATTGCTATTTTTTCTGGAACATCTAAAACCAAGCAATTTTTTAAAAATACAATAATTGTTCCTTTCCCAGATATTTTTTTTTTACTATTACTGTACTATTAATACTTCTGGGTGGAAATTGCAAATTGTAGTGAATCACTGAAACTTCCCTAACCCGTTAGCTGGTAATCAGCAACTTTGGGCAAACATTCATTTGAAGAAAATGGAATGTACTGTCCTGATTCTATTTGTTTTCTCATTATTTGTTCTTACACCTAAAAATAACAACCGAGCCAATCATAATATACTTGCATTGTATATAATTTAGGCCTAATGTTACAAAACCATACACACATATCAAAACTTATTTACATTTTCTCTAGGTAATAATGGAGTTTTGAATAATTTAGTTAATTATGATGTGTCTTGTTTATACTTGCCCCTCACTCAAGCTAGTTTACTAGAGATCAGCCAATCAACAAAGAAAAAGAATCTGAAGAAGTTCTAACACTTATTTGCTAGAAGTATTTTGGTCAATTGAGGTTAATCACCAAGAATTTTGTTTGTACTGCCATCACTTCCATTTTACTTTAGTAAAAATGTTCTACCTTATTTTTCCCTGTGTTGGTTTTATTAATTGTGTCCCTGATTCCAGCATTCATATCCATTCAGCACTTACATAAGTGACTACTTCTAGTGGAAATAGTCTAGCAGTTGTACTGGAAAATGAATACTCAGGTATTTGCACATTTCTTTGGTCACCTATACTGACACATTGCAAAAATGCATAATATGTTCCCATCCAAAAATGAATCAGAGAATTGTGTCTTCCCATCTTCAATACTGTAATTCCAACATAAAAGTGTATACTATGATTTACACTATCAGTTTCCTTTCTTTTTCTTTTTAGGAGTTCCTCAATTCACTTTAAATATATTATGCAAATATAACAATAATATAATGCATGATTTCTTGTTGAATATACATTATATGTGTATATGGTGTAATGTTGCTATGGTGTAATATTTTTGTTTCAGAACAATAATATTTACCAGCACAGTAAACTTGTCTGTCAGGTTTATCATGGGGTAATTTGTTTTCCTTGCTTGTTTTCTTTTTGTTAATGTGTAATGCATGTGTTAATTATTTACAGAATTCTGCATTTTCAATTTTTTATAAAGTTGTGCATTCTGATGAAGTTCCTCTTCTCAAGCAAAATCTATATACACCTCAAGAATATCTTGAGCTCAGTATTTGGATTATGCCTTAACTTTAACAAACATTATACTCCCAAGTGTACTGAGGAATAAGTTCTAGTGAAAATTATTTCTGAATAAACGTATTTAAGATTGGTATAGCACCGTTGTTTATACTTAGGGAAAGATAAAGCATTTGCTTAAATCAGCTGCAGTGGAGTCAAGCACAAAATTGCTTACACCAATCGTAATTAAGGAGAAGAGGGTCAAAGTCAGAAGAAGGATGACGTTAGGCTTCTGTCTCTATTTCATTTTTTATATTTTATTAAAATACCAAGGTCCATAAATTCAAACCAGAGCAAATGTAGTAATTGGCAGAAGTGGCTGTACCACTGAAGTTAATAAATAGTAAAAAATTTAAAATACATAATTATCCTGGGAATTTATACAGAACTGAATGTGGTGGGGGGATTTCCTCACACATATCTACCCACTCTTTTTTTCTACCTGGTACTTTGTCTTCCATGGGAAGGCTGGAGCCTTGAAGGGTCTGGGGTTCTAATGTAATCTGAGTTGTCCAGTTTCCTGTGCCCAGGATAATAAGCTGGTTCAATTTTCTTATACATCAACTTACATTCTATTGTACCTACACATCTTTATTTCCTTTACATCAAGTTACATTATACTGCATCTACAGCTTAATTTGCAATTTATCCATAAACCATTGCTCTTCCAAAACCACAAAACATTTACCTTAAATTCATAAAGTGACACCTGTCCCTTTTGGAAAATCTTCATGAATTCTGTGTTTTCTGCCTCTTCATGAACATCTTTGGTGTTTTCCTTCAGGGCTTCTGAAAGGTCCTGAAACTTTCTATCGAAGATATGAAAGAAAGGGGGTGGTTTAGGGTAGAATTGGTATTAAAGAATTTCTCATTAGTCCTTTAACAAAGAAGTTAAATTGGCAATCTTAGGAAACCAGAGAAAAAGATGAGCATCCTTTCTAGACAATAGCGAAAGGACCTCTCCATTCTTCAAGGACAAGATACGTTCAAAGAAAAAGTTACATTTCTTTGGACAAAAAAAGAGTTTGGGAAAAATTACAAATATCAGACTAAAAGATCACATATCAGGGTGACATTTAGAATGGAATCAGATTGGTGGATTACAATCTATTTATTCATACAAAATTTTCCTTTCTGGGATCACAGAGACTTGTTAGCGAGAGAAATACCAAGAATTCTAATGTAGAACATCTGTGAATGAGAAAAGTACAAGCTAAATATATATATATTAATGTCTTAAAACCAACACTCACCCTTCAGTGTGCTGAGCCATTGTTCCCTTTTCCTGTTGTTTGCTATCCTTTCTTCCGTCTTTTTGTTGGCCTTTTGCTTTCTTCTTTCCAGAGGCTGAGAGATTTCGGAATGAAGCAGTCCTCCTTCATCATTCTCTTTATACGTTTACTGTGGGATCACGTGCTCAGCCAGAAAACATCTGAACTCAGAAACATACAGTTCTCTTGCAACATGTACACTTTTTTCGCCACACCCCTTCGCTACAGAAGTTCAGCCCTTTTTTTCTTCTTCTCTGAGTAGGGAGGGAGGAAGAGAAGTCATCTGATGCCGCTTTATTGACAACTAAGCACAACAGGATGTCAAGAGACTTCTCTGTAAAGAATGCTGGGCATTAACCATTTCATTCCACAGAGCCAACCAACTTCTCTTTTCAAATATTAGTGACTCTTGATAGCATTTGTTTTTTATACATATTGGATATACAGTACAAGCAATTCAAAAGAGGCAGACAATGTACTGTACATATTTTTATTCCTTGATTTAGGGGATAATCTTATTGGAAGCTTTGATATACATTTGGCAGTGGAAAATTGATGTCGCTGAGGTTTCTGTCAGCCTACTGGCACAAAGTTCAGTAGGCAGCGTAAATCTGTTGGTAGGATTTGATAAGATGTTCATAAGGAATCCAGGGGTGCTTGTTGGTGGCTGAATGTGAATCCACTAGAACCAAATCCATCTTGTTCCCCCTGTATATGGTCTCCAACTCGGTAAGCTTATTATAGGATAAATTTCTCCCCTCTGTAGTTGACAAGTGGGGAAAATAATGTTCCTCCCTTGATTATAGTGCATCTGTAAACCGCCCACCCCTTTTGCATTATGTTGGGAGTACACTCTTATCTATGTGGCAGTTTCATTGGAATACTCTGGGTGGGTAAATTAATTGCCAGACTGAAATCAATAGTTCTATTAATGGTATACTAAAATAATCATGTTTATCTGTGGCAGAGCTAGCCAATCTGCACCCTTCAAATCCTTTGCGAGTGACCAGTTCTGCCTTCTGGCAAAAATGAAAATTTTCTCTTTTGTCAACCCTCTGGATGGGAGAAAAAAGAAAAAAGGAAATCTCATAAAGAAAAAGGTCTAGAAACATTGAATAATGGGTGACTGTCAGGTTTTGTTTTTGTCTCCCATCCTGGAAGGTGGCATCTGACAATTACCCATGAAGAGAGCAAAATGTTTCTGTGATTGATTTACTGCAGCAATTTCAGTGGGAATGCCGAGTCTTTGGGTGCTGCAGGGGTAGAAAATGGTCAGTGTAGAAGGAATCCATTTTCATTTGTTTTAGCTTGGGAGGCAGACACATGGAATCCAAGAAAGAGGACCTACTTGCGCTGACATTTCATCTGACTCAGCTAAACTTCTCTAATATGTCACTTTTCTTCAACTAGCCAGATTATTCCAGAGCATGGTGACAAATGGCTGCCACTTTTCCCCTTATCTGGATATATCATCATTGAATTTATTCTCACATGTAACATAAAATAATTATATAACAATACAGAGACAGCTCACATTATCTACCAGACTGATGAATCGCCTTGTGAGATGATATAATGAGATGTTACAAAGGATGATTAACTGTTAATTGTTAATTAACTGTTAATTGTCCCTTGTGATGTGTGCTTTTTGGGCCTTGTAGCAGGGATTCTGAAGAAAGTCCAGTCTTAGAAAGGTAAAGAACCAGAAGTATCTAAGTGATAATTCTTCCCACAGGCCATTAGAATAATCCAGTGGGCAGTTTTAAGCACCAGTGTCACTTCATAGAAAGCATCCTGCTACTGAAGTAACCCAGTGCTAATGTCTATTTAATCATAGACGTTGATATCATGGTGGCTGCACTAGTTCAGTGAGTAGGTCAGAAAAGCAGCCATTATAGGAAACTGTTGTGTAAGCCTGTGCTGTCATAAGACTCCACATATAAACCAATAAAGACCAATTTATTACCATCAAGATGATCTTTGGGTAGGGATAGAATTTTTTGGATCATGGGACTTAACCTATCCACAAAATGGCTATTGTAGGCCAAGACACAAAATAACTGTTACTCAGAATGCTACTTTTTGTTTAATTTGTTTAAATAAAGGGGGGGGGGAAAGGAAAAAAAACAAGGGAAGGAAAAGAACCATTCTTTTCCAACCCATCTAGTTCTATATAGTTCTGTTATATATATATATATCTTTTTTTCTTCTTTCAGTTGGATGGAATATTTCCAGTTAGATACTGGATGCAGCCACCTCTCATGGTGGTTGTACTTAATTTTCAAAAAATGTTTGAGAGACCTTTTTGTAAATTAAGGCAATGCCAGATGAGCAAGAGAAAAAACAACAACACATTTTCTCAGTCATATTGCCAATATTTATAAAATAGTGCTTTGGTCAATATACTAAGCCTCCATTTAATGTTTTAGAAAATACTTGCATTTGGAACTATTGGGACACCCCACAAACCTCTTTCGTATATTTTGGCAGTATCAGCAAGGACAAACACCTTTGTAGATTGGAAAAATGGAGAAACAACTTTCCTTCCTTACAGTTATTGGCACAGAAGCAGAAACAACCTCCTTTCTTGCCAGTTGATTTGCTGTGTGTTAGGTTGGGGAAATCTGCACCTTACAACAGGATTCTTTGTTAATACTACAGGACATTTTTATTTAGAAGTCCTTCTATGCGATAACCTTTTAACCTCCTAAAATTACTCTCTTCTTAACTTTCTTACTGGTACAAGATTAGATATTCACCATTAGCACTTATATCTGAAATTTTGAATGGCCAGTTATTTAGCACATGAATGTGGTGTGAAATCATGCTTCAGTTCCTACCAGTAATGGCTGCTTCTCTTTCAACTATTGGTAAACAGTGCAGGAAGCTAATCTTAGAGAAAGACACATACATTACTCAGCAACAACAGTGCCTTCATTGCTAGGAAACCTCCAACAATGACACAGCAAAATGTTCTATGCACCTCAAAAGGAAATACTGACTCAGGGTGCACATTGTCATGCTGTATAATAGGAAACAGCAGCCGCTCCAAGGCTGGAGTGGAGAGAGGAATTGGCAATTGTTTTGTGAAAGCTCCCTAGCTAGGGAAAGAGAAGGTAGCCTGTAGAATCCATGAACAAATAGAGTTAAGAAAAGAGCAGTTTTAATTTCACAAGTCATTTTGATTGAACAGTTTAGTTTAAATGAAATATATTCTTACTCTTTTGAAATTTTCTTGGCAACATACAAAGATGGTTTGCTACTGTTTACTTCTAAGATGTATTTCAGTTTTGCATTTAGCCTAAAGCCTATCCAAGTATTAATCAGTCCTATCTTTGCTTAGCAATTTTTCAAGCCCAGACAAGATGAAGTAGCTCAGTGTTTCTCAACCTTAGCAAATTTAAGATGGGTAAGCTTCAGTTCCTGGAATTCCCCAGCATTATGTTTGACTGATCATAATTTATACTTCTGTGGGGACAAAATATCAGTCATTTAACTCTCCATGGTCTGATCAACTCCATAAATATTATAACATTTTGCATGCTTCATATGCCAATAAAATAGAGAAAAATGTTATAGATACGATGTAGACCAGAGGTGTCAAACTCAAGGCCCAGGGGTCAGATTCGGCTCACGGGTTGCTTAGATCTCTGCCAGCAAAAATGTACAGCCCTCCTGAGCTCTGTTTTCATTGGCAGAGGGTTGCAGGAAGCCGTCCCAGCCGAAAATGGAGCTTGTGAGGGCCATATGTGGCTCTCCTGGACTCCATTTTTGCTGGTGGAAGGTTGCAGGAGGCTGTCGCAGCTGAAAACGGAGTTCAGGAGCCCGTTTTTGCTGGCAGAGTGCTCGGGCCACCACAGGCACCCTCGACAGGAGTGATGTCGAGCTGGCCACGCCCACCCCAGCCACATCTACCCTGGTCCCCCAAGGTCAAACACAACCCTGAAGTGGCCCTCAATGTTGACACTCCTGATGTAGACAAGAAAGAGAATTGGACACAACAGGGAAGAGCAATTTTAAAGAAAGCAATTTATATTAAAATTAATGCTTGTCCATGATAAGCATTAATCTTATGTCCTGTGTTGGCAAAACAGCTACATACTGGATACTTGCTTCCTCCATTATATTAGAAACATAGAAACAATACTCAAATATAAAACAGCAAACCCAACATAAAAGAATATATGCCTGGAAATAAAAGTATTTGCTAAAATAACAGATAGTGTTTACAAATAAATCAATCTATAGTTAGATCAAGAAATAGAAGGCCAGAGCTCTGCAGTGTTTGGTATTATAAAAAGGGAGAATAAAGTTTTGATCCTTGGCTTGCACATCAGCAAGTTTTCATGTCAGATCTTTATATTAGTTGAACTTCCTGATCCTTTTTTCTCAATGCACTGATGTCCTTTGGCTTGACTATCACTTCATTATCAATGCTGTAGGCTTCATGGGCATGATTCAGAAACATGCACACATTTCAAATTAAATAGGAAGGCACGCGTGCTTCTGGAGTCACAGTACATAAGAATGCCAAGTGCAACACTTTCACTAAGTCATTGGCTTATGAAGCAAACATAGACTGACCTAATTTTAGCCTCACGTGTGAGATCAAGAGCATCAAGCACATGGGATAGAGTGTGAAGTATTTAAAGACAACCTTCCTAACCTCTGACACTTTTCAGATATTCTGGATAACCACAGCTTTTATAGCTGACCAGCAAGGGATGGGAGTTTTATTTTACACATCAAGCAGTCCCTGGATTGAGAAAATTCCAAGGGTGGCAAATAACTCTATAAACTGGTGATGGTTTTCTGGACTGCATATGTGCCCTTTACCTACTGCTCATTCCTGCAAATCCAGGAGCTGTATCCTGAATCAGTCATCTCAGCAAATCACTTGGAAAATGCTCAATGAACTTGATGCTAATTACTTTATCACATTATGCTAATATTGATTTAAGCTAGTTTAATTGCTTAGGTGTGACAGAAATGCACAATAGAATTGGATTGTGCACTGCTGAAATACACACCCTTGCCCAGTGATTCATAATATGAACAAATGAGATAGAAACAATATGACCAATCCAGAAAACTGTCACCAGTGTTGCAATCTGAAGAGGGAATACAGTTTGTTCTTTAGGATAATGAGGGCCCTTTCATTTAAAGACCGTGCCAATTTACAAATGGCTCCATTGTTCTTTGATATCTTAGTATTGGCTATGTACAACACCTGAAACACTTTGATTCTGGTGTATTTGAAAACACAGTAAAAGGAATGATATGCTGTATCCTTGGACATGCAGAAAGTCCTGCCATACCTGTCTCTCAGTTCCTGGACTTAAGATCTTTCAAGTAGAAAGATACATAAATGAAGAGAACATATGAAGTTCAGGGTTGAACTATGGGGTCTTTGATGCTCTCTGAGCTTGGTTGTTTTCAGGGCACTGATCATTTTACCTCCCAGTAGTTGGGTAATGAAACGTCTTCAAGAAAACAACCAAGCTCAGAAAGTACCAAGGACTCTTTTCAGCTTCCCTTCATGGAAACATCTGGAATTCTTTTGCATGTGAGAGAAAAAGACAGGCAACATGAAGGACAGGGGGAAAGAATCAGGCAGGGAAATGGAGCAATAAAAGCTTTGCATGGATTTAATTCACATGTGGGAAGTACAACATTTATTAAAAAAATGTTTGGATCTCTCAGTTTGCTTTTCACTTGCTATAATCACATTTTTTCATGTAATTGATGGATATTTCTTTCATGGTTCAACTCATTTGTTTCTTTTACTCTCTGTTTTCCCTAAATTTTTCTTGTAATGGCAGCAAAAGAGATGTTCTGACCATTTCTTTGAGGATGTCATGGTGACTTTTTTTTAAAAGAAAAGAGTCATTGCTACTTATTATTTTGATAATAATCCCCCTCCCCCCAGGAAAAACAAAATTGTAGCACATAAGAAGTCCCTGTATCAGTCTAGTAGCAACCAGGTTGGAATGAATAAACTGTACTGTTGAGGACTTAATTACCTAATGAGTATTACCAAAACCCCACCTCCCAATCCATAGTCTTCTTTAATAAATATGTGATTATTTGTTAATAACAGTTCACAGTATGCTTCAAAGAAATGGTTACTATTTTTATTGCTTTGCAATATTTGCCTTTTTTACACTTACCATGGTGGCAAGTTTTTCCCCCCAGAAAGATTATTTTCTTTCCACAGAGAATGAATTGCAAAATGGCAAAACAATATAAGGCAAAAATCAAACCAAAGAAAACCAAAACCAAACGAAAGGATCCTTCTTTAACTGATAATTTGGTGTGGTCTTTTTAAGTACAGTATGTTATGAATGTATTTCTTTTTCCCTGGATTAGCTATTAGTTGGGCCAGAAACTGTTAAATGAACTTGAACCCCATTGCTTATGAGAAAATTGCTTGCAGTTCATCCAAAGAATTGTTTTCCCAACGAGGATGTGAGCCAACTCAAACAGCTGCAATCTCAGAACAGCTAACAGGAAAACACATGCCTCTGTGACTCAGCAAAAATAGAGATTGAAACCTTTACTCAGCAATGTCAAGACGCAAACAAGATCTACCATGACACAGCAGAATTAGAAACAGGCACATGGCTTGGACCCCCCTCCTCCAAAGATTAGTCAGCATTATTCAAACAAAGGGCTTTCTTGTGCAAGCGAAAAAGCTCATTTGTGGTTGGAAAGAATCCAGAACTCAGAAAACATTCCCGAAGACAAATGAACACACACAACTTTTACATTATTCATTGTAAATTGTATCAAAATTATGTTTCATAATGAGTGTGTGATCAGTGAGACAGAAAATAAATATGTTTAATTTCTAACCAGGATTAAAAATACCTGGTTTCTGATTAAAAAATAACAGTTCTCAGAAATGGATATTGTTGAATGTATTTTTAGTAATCTTTGGAAATACAAGGTCTCACTTGCATATGTCCTGGATTCGTGCCCCATGGAACCACCTAACTTGACTCAGAGAGATGGCCTAGAGGTAGAGCTCTCGCCTCACAATCAGGAGGCTGTGAGTTCAATCCTAGGTAGAGATCCTGCTTGGGCAGGGGGTTGGACTCAATGACCTACAAGGTCCCTTCCAACTCTGTTAATCTGATATTTAAATCTGTTAAATATCTTAGTATGGTACTCTACCTGAAACACAGGTTTGGAGACTGTTAGATGTTGATCAAATGACAGTACAGAAACAGTCCCATTCAACAATCTATGTTAGTGGTTCTATAGTATTTTAAATATAACCAAACATGGTATTGCCCTTCACGGGATGGGTATTTTTAAAAAGTTTTTGATCAACTATTTTATTTAATCTGTATTCTCTGCGACTCACAATGACAACATCAACAAGTATTGTGGGCCCAATTGGCAAAAACAAAAAAAAGCTCAGGACTGTAATGGTTGGAAACATGCAGAAGAGGCCTTCATCCTGCAGTGGATAGACAACGGCTAAAATGATTGTGTATATGTGTATGTGTATGTATGAATATGTATATATGTATATATATATAGCATATTGCAGCTATATATTAATAAGCATATTAATAATTTTCTCTAATATACTATATACATACAAACATACATACATATGATATGTGCAATCTTCATTTTCCTGAGCTGTGAAAAATGCCACCAGACTTTGCTGGAGATATGAAGGAACATGTTCCTACTGACCACATCAAATCGCAAAAAAGAAGTTTATATCTCCAGATGGTATTATTTCCTTTTGTTACAGATCTACCCTCCTAATACCATACCTTTCCTCTCTGTGCTGATTAATACAGAGGTAACAATCAGAATTTATTTATTTATTTATTGAATTTCTAGGCCGCCTAACTCCCATAGGACTCTGGGCGGCTTACAACATCCAAATTAACAATAAAGGAGCAACGTTCAAAATGACACAACAATAAAACCATTTAAAATTTAAAAACAATACAATCAATAAATATTAAAACACTCCCCTCAGTGGAATCATTGGCCCCAAGCCTGTTGACATAGCCAGGTCTTAACAGCTCGGCAGAAGGTCAACAAGTCAGGGACAGTCCGAATCCCCAGGGGCAGTTGGTTCCAGAGCGTAGATGCAGCCACAGAGAAGGCTCTTCCCCATGGGCCTGCCAGCTGACATTGTTTAGCTGAAGGGACCCGTAAGAGGCCAACTCTGTGGGATCTAATGGGCTGCTGTGAGGCATGCGGTGGTAGGAGGCGGTCTCGAAAGTAACCCGATCCTAAGCCATGTAGGGCTTTAAAGGTCATAGCCAGCACCTTGAATTGCACCCAGAAGTCCACTGGAAGCCAGTGTAGCTCGCGCAAGAGTGATGTTATGTGGGTGTACCGAGGTACACCCAAGATCGCTCGCGCAGCTGCATTCTGGACCAGTTGAAGCTTCCGAATTCATAATATGGTATTTAAATTTACAGAATTAACTCAGTTGCCTGAGTGTGCATCATGTGCTGACCTGTAAACTAAACACATTGGCTGGAATTCTTACAGTTTACCAAGCCAGCAACATCTTAGCGTAGGATTCTGTTTAGAAACTACTTTCTAACACTTTGCTCCCGTGGTCAGGCAACATCTGACTGTGCTAGCTGGTATCATTCCTTGCCCCCTTCCCCACTGAGCTTGAATTAGCAGAAAACAGAACTAAAATAATATTGTATTTGTCATATGTCTGTTTCAGATCACTGAAATCTGCTGACTTCTGTTCAAAGTAATGGGTGATAAAGCCTAACTGATAGTCCAGACCTCAAGGATGTCATTGAATGGTGTTGGTACTGCGAGGCAAAACATCAATTTAACATTGGGGCAATTAAGAGTGGCTTAAATTTTTCTCATTTATGGGCTTGTGTTGAGATGAAAATAAGGACATGGAACACAGCAGGAAAAATATTGCCAGGACACATTTATGCTGTGAGTTAAGCACAGGTAGAGAAAAGCCTGTTTTTATATTAAAAACACTATCCAACAACCAACTTATTGGGATAGCCTTATAATAAATTCAGAGTCACTCTTCAACATTTCTATGATCTAATTTGTACATCACAAAAACTCAAGACAATTTGTTTGGTTTTAGCTTAGCAGATCATAACTTATACTAGTTCATTCACATCACATGAATTGTTCCCATTCTGCCTTACTAAAATAAAAAAAGTGAAATGAACCTGTCTTAGTTCAAGTATGTGAAATCACATGTGTAACCTTGGGCCATAGTATAATGATCCAATATGGCCAATGGCAAGAGCTATCATGTGAAGTTTACCCTGAAATTTCCTCTGATAAAAATAACTTTGCCCTGAAATAAGATGGAATCATTTTTGCAGTGAACAGCACTAAATGAAAACAAACAGGAAAAGTTCCAATAAAAATAATTATCAGCAATTCTTGGTCAGTTCCAATTTCATTCAGAGGTTTTCATCACTTCTCATCAGGAAGCACAAAATAATATCCAGAATTTATGGAAGAATTTATGCATGGAACAAATAAAATGATAGAGTGGACTATGGGGAGTGGGAAACAAGGAAGGCTGCAGTCTGAATTAAAGTTGTGTTGGACCAGCCATGTCACGACTCTACTATTTCAATTCCACACTATTCTTTTGTAGAAGAATTGATTAAAAAGGTAAAAGACAGGAAGAAAAGGGAAATAGAATTTCTTGTTTTTTTTCTGGTAACTCTGGGCATTTATTAGTGCGACAGTGTTAGAATATTCATTTCTATTTCGATATATTTGAAGCTGTTTAAAATCCCTACTCAACAGTAATAAGTTTGATACCACACTGATGTCATATGAAAATAGTGTCCTCTGCTTATTAGAGGTGGAAAGTTAAGGATGCTAATTGCAAAAAATATGTCAAAAGCATGAAGGAGGTTTGCTGGCTATGAAATGCTACAAATTAGGAGAAGGAAGCAGAAAAATTCAAAAGGGAGATGAAGTGCTTTGCCTTGGGAAAGCACACAGTGCATGTCTGAAACTATGAATAGAATTTATTTCTTACATTTATATGCTGTCCATCTCACTCTCCAAAGCGACTCATCATATTGTACATTTAGCTATTGCCCAGTAGGTTTGATTTGTTTCCTTAATTGTATATACTCTATTTCATCCATCCATTATTCTTCAGTTAAATTTCACTTTTCCTACAAAGCACTCAGAGCAATATACAGAATATGATCTTCACTCTATTTTATCCTACAGGTATGTGGTGAAGATTAAACAAACTCCAAAACTGAGCCAGTGATTTTTGTGGCTGAATGAGAATTTGAATTGGGGTCTTCTAGTACAATTTCCTGGTACAACCTCATTGTTACACTATATTGGCTATTGTTTATTTTCTCTTTTATTTCTTGTCCTACTACTTAGTTAAATCACTCTGCCGAAAGAGACAGATTGATTGAAAGTTAACACATCTTGGTACCCATCAGGTTCCATATTTCATTGCCCCACCCATTCCATTCTTACTCTGAGAGCCTATATTTTTTGCTGCTGTCTGTCTGTGTCAATGTTTGTTATTTATTCTCTGTGCCCGAAGGAGTAACAAGTAACATCAATATCTGCAAATGATTATTGATAATGGCTAGAATGGAGAGTAGTAGCAACTACCATTGGCATACTCAGTAATTTTTTCCCTACTGAAAAAAGTGAAGGTCCATTGTAGGAAAAGGACTGTCTTTGGCCTACAAGGAAGAAGTAGCATGTTTTGCAAAGGGGAAATTCTGATTTCCTAACAAAAGTGTAGAAGTCCCTTAATATCTAATGCAGAGAGCAGGCAGTGCAAAGACTGCCCTCTTCCTGCCTGGTCTCTGGTGTATTCTTAGCATCTCCAATCAATAGTTTCTCAGGCTAATAGTTTTGGCAAAATACATGCCAAAGGAAATGAAATAAGTCTTTAAAATAAGTCCTTCAGGCCACAATTCATATGGAAGATAACTTAGAGTGAAGGCAATAGGATTAGACAGATGACACATGACTCTATAGCAAGGCACGATAATTTGTGGCTACAATGAAAAATACATTGGCCGAGCACTCCACGTGCCACAGGAAAACTTTGGGACAAAGAAAGGTGGAACCAGGTTCTGGATGGGAAGCATAGATAGATAGATAGATAGATAGATAGATAGATAGATAGATAGATAGATAGATAGATAGATAGATAGATAG
>JANHJO010000783.1:107871-118406 GCA_032468235.1 Pseudoxyrhopus heterurus
AAGACCACCATATCTAATGAAAACAACCAATTACTATTGAACTACTCAGATTGTAAAACTTTTTACAATCTGAGTGGAATCTACCTTCTTATAACTGAAACATATAGTTAGTTCCATCTGTCCTCCATTCTGGAATTATGATATACCTGCCTCCAGATATTTGAAAATATCTCATTTCAAAGATAATCACAGTAAGAAAGATTGAATTACATTTTCCAATGTGATACGGACACAATAAATAGATTAAAGGCATAACAAAAATAGTTTCATCTAGGAAGAAATCTACAATGGTTAATTTATTTGGCAATAATTTGGAAAGTAAAAAGTGGGCTTAGGAAAGAAAGAAGGAGGGACCTTGAGAAATTTTTTTATAACTATTTTTTAAATAGTTATAACAGAATCAATATTATTTATTAGGACATATTTATAAATTGCTACTTAAATATGATACAGAATTAGAACAAATAAAAATTATATGATAACAGGGATGCAAAATTTCAATTTTAAAGAAGCAAGGCATTGGATGAGAAGCTCAAGCCCTATGAGTACTTTACAATATATCTTTGCAACAATTGATCAAGGCTGACTCCCTTTGCTATAAATCCTCCTTGCGAAATGCAAGGGAAAAGGTTGATATAGAAATAAATATTCTGGTTTGTTTGTTTGCTTGTTTGTTTGTTTTTAATGATCATGATAAATCTCCCTCCATTGGAGGTTGCTTCCTTCTCCAAAATAAAGCCATTTATGGAAATTCACCTCACAATCAATCATGAGAACATCTGGGACTTTGATTTACGTGCACTGCAGAGAGGACTTGTTCACCCAGCAAAGATTCTGTGCTGTTGTTAAACATCTGCCTAATGTACTCCTTAGAAGGTGTTGTCATTGGGATCCAAAATGCATTAAAGATATCATAATCACACTAATATACTTTTAACATTTTTCCTCTTGTAAAACAACAAAATGAATGTTCACACTACAGAATGTCAGCAGCTGAAAACATAACTCACTTAGGAGAACACAAGCATCGTACATCGTACATGACCCTGAAAATGATAGCTGAATATATAAACTGACTCCATTCCAAAGCTTGGTGATAGAAATCATGTGAAATCAGACCTGATCTCACGCTTGATCTGATTCAACGTAAATTCATATCAGAGTCAAGGAAGTGCCACATTCCATATTTCTAGCTTGTCCTGCCTTCACACTTTGCAACAGGCATCTTCAGCTGGGGGCAGACTCCCCCTATTGAAATTCACACAAACTTGACATACTGATGTTCATGGATAGTGTGCAACCTTTTTGTTGTTGGTCTCCAGTTAGGTTTATTTGAGCCATGGTGGCACAGTGGTTAGAGTGCAGTACTACAGGCTACTTCTGCTGGCTGCCTGCAATTTGGCAGTTCAAATCTCAACCAGACTCAAGGTTGACTCAGCCTTCCATCCTTCCGAGGTGGGTAAAGTGAGGACCCAGATTGTTGGGGGCAATATGCTGACTCTGTAAACCACTTAGAGAGGGCTGTAAAGCACTGTTAAGCGGTATATAAGTCTAAGTGCTATTGCTATTTATTAATCTACTTACTGTCAAATTTAAGTTTACATACTCCAGCAAGCTAGCCCTCAGTGATTTTCAAATTAAATTCCTCTGAGTATGAAGAGGTAATTTCAGTTAAAACAGCATCAATATCAAAATAAAATAATCAATAATGTAATAAAAACTTACCTCAAAGCCAAACCAGTCATCACCTAAAATCATACAAGGTACAAGTTTAGGGAAAAGGAATGTATGTTTATAAAAGAAGGTCTCCATATTTCTCTTAAAATAAGGCAGTGAAAGAAGAAATACTCTAAGAGAAAATAATTCCACAAAATTTGGATTTGACTGCCGTGTAATATTTCTAACAGGTTTAATTAAGTTTAGTCTAGTCACATTGGACTTTTGTCTAGGGCAGGCCTATTTATTTATTTATTTATGATACTTATAGGCCGCCCCACTCCCGAAGGACTCTGGGCGGCTGGCCTGTCAAACTGGCAGCCCATGGGTCTATGCATCATGCACAGGACATACCCACTCCAGTTCTGCAAATGCAAAAAACATTGTGATACATCACGATACATCACGTGGTCTAGGAGGTAGACCACCTAGAATTTTTCAGATCCTTTGGATTGTGGTCTTCTCTATATTGGCCATTGGCCATATGAGCAGAACCTGAAGTTTCATTTTCATCTGGAAATGACGTTTGTGTTCTTAACAGAATAACAGAGTTGGAAGGGACATTGGAGGTCTTCTAGTCCAACCCCCTGCTCAAGCGGCAAACCCTGTACCATTTCAGACAAATAGCTGCCTAATCTCTTCTTAACAATCTGCAGTGTTGGAGCACCCACTATTTCTGGAGGCAATTCGTTCCACTGATTAATTATTCTGTCAGGAAATTTTTCCTTATTTCTCCATTTATTTCCCCCCTAATTCAGAATCAATTGCCCAAAGAGTAGTCTTCTCCCATGCTGGCAGCCCAGTCCTATTATTGTTGCCCACTCACATTTCCACATCTGGGCAGAAAAACAAAAATTTGCAAATTGAAATGGCTAGAATCCTGCGAAACATTTCTAAATGGCAGGTATCAATGTGTTGCACACCTTGAATGAAAAACTACATTGTAAGGGATCTGTAATTTGTTGTTTCTATTCAGCAAACCTACAGAGTGGTTTCATCCGATCCCATTTATTGATGGGAATGAATGTGTTTTGTCTGACTTTCTCCCAGTAACAGCATGGAATGTTATCTCCATCTCAAGTGTAGTTCCATTTGCAAAAGCTTTTAATCTCAGTTTATTTACTTAATGTCACTAAGGCAGCAACAATACATTTCTTAACATGATAACTTGCATTTCTGCTCTTTGGGGGACCTTTTAATTATTACCATACAAATCTATTAATAGTGTTGATTGATTCTTAGACAGTGAGATATAGTGGGATTAATCTCTCCTTCTCTCATGAGTTAAATGTCAAGAAAAGTGAAGAATAATTATTTGCTGTTTTAATATTTGGCAATGGTTTCTCATTTATTTAATTCCTTACTGATGGAAGTCATGCACTGAAGAGTATATGAGCATCTATCCCAGGGTGTCAAACTCCATTTCATCGAGGGCCACATCAGTAGTTGATTCAACAGAAGTTTAATATGTTCATTGCTACCCAACTCCTTCAAAGCAAATAGACCATTGAATTTTGCATCAAATATCACTCCTTTATAAGGATAGCTCTCCATGAGAGTACTACAATACGTTTATCAATGTGTGGGCAATAGAACACAGGATGTCCCAGACCAAGGAAGGGTATAAGCTGCTTACTCATTTGATATGCCTGACCATGAAGGTAGGAATAATAGTTGTGTGATTGTGATTTGAAGCATCCCAAAACTATATACCTGTTTTTCTTGAGTACTGCAAACTCATTTAGGAAAGACATCATCCATCCTAATTTCCAAATGTGGAGACCATCCACCTACTGTACGTATGTTGTTTTTTGTTAAGACTTAGTTTCAGCTTATTAGCCTCTGTTCACCACATAATAGTATCTAAACATTGGATCAGAACAGTGGTGGGATGCGGCCAGTTTAACAACTGGTTCGGTGAATGTGCGCTTTGTGCGTGTGCACGTCTCAGGCGCTTGCACGCAGTGCTGCAAGTGGAGCATTTAGAAGCTCAGCTGCTTACCTTACAAGTCAACAATGGTAAGTAGAACAGGGGGAGGGAATCAGTTGTGCCGCGCGATTGAGATTAACTACAAAGCAGGAAATAAAGGACAGGATAGGGCGGTGGCAGGTGGGCGGGACCAACTGATCGTTGGAACTACCGGTTTACCTGAACTGGTCCGAACCGGCAGCATCCCACCACTGGATCAGAACAAGAATAGCCTCTTTTAATTCAGTAGTTTTGTAGAAGTAGAGCAGCAGACTCATTATCACTCACCATATTTCCTTTTCCTTAGATTTAAGAATTCATGAGAAATAATTCCGTAATGGAGATTAGAAAAAAGTACCTATAGCACTCACACATCAGGTATGGTTTTTTTTCTTTTGATTCACAAGCACTAATGTTGATAAAAAGTCATAGATGGAAACCCACCGTGAGCATTTTCATCATAATCACCATCATCTTGATTTGCAGACTTTTGGGTTATTTGAATTCCTAGTTTTGTGTTACAACTTCACCAGCTCTATGAAATAATGAAATATCAGGACTGGGGAAACCAAAAGTTTGCAGAAGGGCACAATTTAACCTTTAGTCTAATCATAGATATAGAGCCACAGTGGGGCAAAGACTGGAGGAAGGATAGAGCTAGGTGTCTAAACAATCATATTGTACAATGCCGTATTGTGTTGCAGAATAATTGATCTGAGAAAATAATGGCAATATCAAAAATATGTAGGCAACCATGCAAGACTACTATGATATAATTAGCCAAGTTACAATTGAAGAATTTCTGACATAGGCACTATCTTCTTCCATAGGAATCTCATTAATTTAGATTGCTCACTTAGGTGCTACTCTGAAACTTCTTCTGTCTAAATTAAGTAAGGTGACTATGTGAATTTAGGACCTTTTTCAGGAATTTAAGATTAATGGCCTTTGTAACAAATATAAAAATTCATGATTTACAAAGAAATGCAAACAATCATACATACATACAATCATACATACATACATACATAGATATTCAAAGCAACAAGCCAGACTCCCCATTTTAATAGGGGCACCCAATTAACCATTGACATTTAGATGCCTGATTGGGCTAAGATATTTTCAACTGAATAATTCAACAACTGAATTAATATAGTCCAATAATATAACTGTTCTTGTCCCCATCCAATCCCCATGTTTGTTCAATTCTAGAATCTCATAAAATTTGGGCATGGATTCTTCTCACAGAATTTTAGAGTGAATTTAGACAATTTATTCAAATGTTATTCTTCATTCCATTGTGCAGTACTTTCCCTGGTACATAATCCTTTTTAATGTTGTGAGGTAATGTCATTATCAATAAGCTTTTCAGTAATTAAGTAACAGTGGAAATCTGACATTTTTTCTTAATTATAATAAAACAAGTCATATAAGTTTTGTGATGGGCTCCTCAGTTATCATAAACAACCTGTGGCTCTTGGACACTTTTAAACTGGCACCATGCCTCACTATTTGTCTAGTTTAGCTACATAGTCAGATAACAGTGTTAGGAAACAAAATAGAAACCCTGCCATGTTATTTCAAGAGTGGTGTCTTTCCCTGTAGCAATTCAAAAAGTAATGAAGACAGATGGAGATTAGTTGGAAAGGAGGTTGAATGTACACACAGATTTGGTAAAAGAATAATTAAATCGACAGGAGAATTTTTATGCAGCTTTCCCATTACTACTCAAGTACAAAATTGGCGAAGAATCCCAAGAATTAACCAAACTCTAAATCCCAAATTGCAGTTTTCATCTATCTCAGTCTGCTTCCACAAAATTAAAATAAAATTTTAACATTTAAAATTATGAATTTAAAATGGTTATTTAAGGCAAAGGATGAAACATTTTAGTGATGTTATAAAAATGAAAAGAAAGGAACAGAAGCAGAATATTTTGCAACAAAGAAGATGTACAAACATGACTCAAACAAATGAGCTCTATTGTATCCACCATGCTATGCTATTTCTAATCCAAAGCTAATTACTTGCCCACCCAGAAATATTGTGCTGTCAGACATTATTCAATTCAAAATAATGTTTTATATGGATTATATAGAACAGATAATTCACATTTCTGACCTTCATGTCATATTATCATATGAGTCATATTGGTTTGCCTTGATATGGCATGAATTATATTGGAAGAAGGGAAAGGCAATATCAAGAAATGTTGCCTGTGACATGAGCTCAAGTGATTTAGTTACCTTGTTTACAAAGAGAAGTTCCCTAATTTCAGATTTTGAAGAATGTTGTATCTATTGTATCCTTGTATCCATGGTGGTCCAGTGGTTAGAATGCAGTACTGCAGGCTACTTTTTCTGACTGCGGGCTGCCTACAATTTGGCTGTTCAAATGTCACCAGGCTCAAGGTTGACTCAGGTCAGTAAAATGAGGACCCAGGTTGTTGGGGGCAATATGCTGACTCTGTAAACTGCTTAAAGAGGGCTGTAAACCACAGTGAAGCAGTATATAAGTCTAAGTGCTATTGCTATTTGGTCAACCTGTTGTCAAAATGTGATACAAGATGAAGAGCTTTACTATAAAATCCTTGACCAAACACTATTACCATCCTTGCTCATTAAATCAGCTTGTTGTCTACTTTGTCCCATGATCTGCTTATGTCAAAGAAACTTTACTCTCCAAACCATTGAACCAAAGTTTTATTAAGCAGGATACATTAGAGTTAAGCCTTCATTTTTTTTCTTATAAAGGTTCATCATATTCCCCTTTCACATGAATTATATTCACTCATGAATATAACTCTGTAGGAGAGAAGTGTGATAAGCCATACATCCATATTACAGCAATTCACTGACTACTCAATTCTTAAACATGGCTGTTAAAATATATTCAGGGAACTGTTTAAAAAAAGAACAGGCACTCAGTTCCTCACAGTAGCTATGAAAAATATATACAGCCAGACTTCATAATGAATCAAGGCTCTTGCTTTTAATAATTGGTAGTTATTTTAGTTAGAGGGAAACTAACACAGTTAATTTTAAAAAGAACAGACTTTAGAGCTGAAGAGGATGGTGCTTTCATTTTAATTTGGCAATATTACAGAGAAGAATAAGGACTTTAAAACTTTTATATCGCTACATGAATGATTCATGTTATTGCATTGTAAAACCATGAAGAATTTTCAGCTGCATGTGTGAAAACTTTCATAAAACATATTCAGGGTAAAACATGTGGTTAATCAATTATTAAGATTCTTCAAAATTAGAATTATTTCTTAGCAATTTGAATTTGTGATAGATATGGATTTTCTTCACTTATGATCAGCTAGGTTATTCTCTCTCCCCCCCCTATTGATATTACTTAGAATGCATTCCAATTTAGATCAATGTTAGAATAATTTAGATCAACTAGAATAACTTTTACCAGGGTCTGCTGAAAAATGGCCACTAAGAGAAGCCGATCAGATGAGGAATACTTTCATCAGAAGGTTTTAAGATGTGTGTGATGTAGGCTTTCACAGCAAGAAGGTCCTTGAAAGACTATTTCTTTACCATTAGCACTTATCCAAAATGTGCATATGTTGCAGAAGGTTTGGTAATAGTTCAGCTCTGGAGTCTATCTTCCAACATCCATTGTAGATGGACTCATTCTTGACATGAGACATGCTAGAACTTTTCTTAAAGCAGAAAATGATACACAGCCCACTTAAAATCAAACTATACAAGTACACAAAGTTAATTAGGTATGAGACAGTAATCTCCAGGCACTTACCACCTTCCTTCATCAAAAAATTATAATAACAAATTAAATTAATAATTTGTTCATCATAAGGTAAGTTTAGCTATCCATAACTGGGAAAGATATATATAAGTGTATGAGGATGTAAACGTGAGAGGAGGCATCATATAGCAAACAGGAAACATGACATTAGAGACTTACAAAAGACTATCAGGATGGATGCTAGCTATCACAACATCCTTTTTTCCTTTCTATTTTTAGATTGTTTTATCATCAAGGTACTATCTGTTCAGCATGGGAGTTCCACATGCTCATTTTATTGTTCTACTCTGAATCTATTTTTTTTAATGATATTAGGTCCCAGGTATAAAATTGCTAAGATGTGTCACTGAATTAAATACTTAATTGTTTGCTGTCCTTTCATGATATTCAAGATGTATTCCTTCAAGCAGCTAACAAGGACATCTTGTGTACTCTCCCTCAAAGATAAAAATGGAGGTAAGTACAGGTAGAAAGAGTTCAGTGTTCTGTTTTCTCCTACCTAGCAATGCAGTGTGGGAGTGCAAACCATAAAATTACCTGAGGATACATTATTTTATGATCTTCTAGCTGTACAATAATAACAGTGTTTTACAGTGAGAAACATAATTCTGATATGGAATAAGAATGTTATTTTTCACCAAGAGTTCATGCAGGAAAAGATATTTGCAAGGAACACTTTTTTATTATTTCATGCAAAATTAACATTGCAATTTAGTCCAAAATCTGGGATAACATTTATAGCCTTCAGTCTCAATCAATCCAATCACAATATGAAGGACATCTGCCTGATTTATGGACTACTACATATATTATATTAAGATATAAGACAGCGATAAACTGGTATGCTTAAATCATCCATATAGCCTAAAGGGCACATTTATTCTTATTCAAGGTCAAGTGAGTTTGTTCTGATATATACAGCATATTCAGAAGATATTGTGCAGAGCCTTCAAACTCCCAGACTGGTAAAGGACCTGAGATTGAAAAAGATACATACCACCCATATGGATTTTTTTTGTATTGGCTTATATAAGAAAAAGTTGAACTGTTGCAAATTAAAAAAAGAAATTAATAGTCATAAAGGTTTATTTGACAGATAAAATTCAGTCGTTATGAATTAGCAAAATTAGCATAGATTTGATCCTAGATTTCTTTTTTCCTCTACTGTGTTTATATAATTTAATCATCAGTCCTGTTCATTCAGGCCTTTCAACAGAGTCTTAGAAATCTATACTGACAGATAGTGTGCAATCACTTCCCATTGTGGGTGATATGATTGGCTTTTATAAGACCTAGGCATAATTATGCTGCAAGTGAAGAGGTCAATGTCATATAAAAGGCTTCTCCCTCAGGTTACATGGTAAGAAGAAAGAAGGTTATGATGTTGAATGGATTATTTTAAAGGAACTGTTTATGGTCAGATACAGTTCCATTGAATTTATATAAATCCTAATTCTTGATGCCACTACCCCAAGGATCAATGCCAATCTTGACTGCCAAACATTTGACACGTACCAAAATGCACTATTGAATTGTCTTTGAAAAGAATCTGCATTTTCTCTTCTCCAGTTCTCATTCAGATTGATGAACAAGAATTTGGTCTCAAATTTCTTTCATAGGAGAAAAGGGTTTTGGTGAAATCCCCATGTACAATGCTCTTAGTTAGTTACAAGGTGTTCAAGGCTGTGTTTGAAGGTCTTGTTTGTCACTATACAACGGGAACAGAACAGAATCTATTGCAGTCATGATTGGACAGAGTTACACTAGAAATGAAATAGAAGTTTAGAATATATAAGAAAAATAAAACAAAAATAGTAACATGGCTGATCTGATTAGATTGCAGGGAATTTTACAGAAAATAAAACAAGATTTGACCAAATTCAAATTTGGTTAAAATAGAATTATAGTACCCTGCCCAATATCAAATGGACAGTGCCTGAGTCATATTTCCAATTGCCCTTTTGACCAAAGGGCAGAGTCTACTTCAAGAATAGTGTACATTAAAACATCTCATCGGTGTACCCACCCTAGGTGTCCATATTTCTTATACTTCAAATAAAACAAAAGAAATCATGAATCAATTATTGTTTTTCCCCCCATACTGAGATGTTCAGGCAGTCAAAGAGGCTTCAGAGCAATGCAGAAGTTAACAGAAAGCAACATCAGTACCAAGCCCGCCAGTAACACTAAGCTTTAAAACTAAGAAAATTTTTAAATTAAATTTCCAAATAAGCTGTGAACAAGATAAAAAAAAGGTGATGCATCCCAAGTACAGAAAACTTTTGAAAAACTGCACAGCAGATTTCAGCAAAGGATTAGCTAGGTATTTTTTTTAAGAAGCTTTGTTGGCTTTATTACAAGTCAGCAGAGAATAATCTTCCCTATTACAACAATATAAATCTCAGAATAAAGCAGGGGGGGGCTTAATCTGTCACCTTTATAGCAAAGCTAATTTTGTACAAAATAATCACATAGGTCTTAGTCATTTAAGTTGGAGAAAGAATATAATAACACTGAACTCCCTCTTTTTCTCCTGAACTTCTTGTCCATTTTATTAAATTCTGAGAAATTGGCCACTTCCTTCAATGGATATAATCAAAAAGTGCATTATTTAAATGAATGAAGATTGGCTTGTGGGTTGTGTAGCATGGCTGGCATTGTGGGTGAATGAAAAGGTCAATTGCATTTTCCCTTTGCCCATCTTTTAAACCAACTGCATTTTTTTTTCAAGAAAACCTACAAATCATTGCCAACAAAGAAACAGGATAGAACAATGAATAGAAAATAGTAATACTGTACATTTTATAACTACTTAATTTTGGTCTTCTAAAGGAGAATAACTCTTGGTTTTCTACTGGTACAAAACAAGCAAAGCATAAAAGAATGAACTGAAGTAGAACCAATTGGATAAAGTGATTAAAATGTTGAACTAAGAACTGATACTACCAAATACTTCCAGCAATTTCTCTCAGGTAATGCAAATTTATGGGGTTGTTGTTTGGGAGAAAATGAGGGAAAAAAAACCATGTGAACTGTGGAAAACTGTGTTTTCCAGAACTGTGTATTC
>JANHJO010000783.1:118506-129530 GCA_032468235.1 Pseudoxyrhopus heterurus
TAGCAGTTCGAAAGCATGTAAAAATGCAAGTAGAAAAATAGAGACCACCTTTGGTGGGAAGGTAACAGCGTTCCATGTGCCATGCCAGCCACATGACCATGGAAATGTCTTCAGACAGCTTTGGCTCTTCGGCTTTGAAACAGAGATGAGCACCGCCCCCTGGAGTCAGGAATGACTAGCACAGATGTGCGAGGGGAACCTTTACCTTTACCTTTTACTTCATTCTAACAACTGTACCACCAGGGCTCCATTACTTTTTGAAAGTAAAAATAGATTTGGAAAAGTTCTCATGGACTTGATAACAAGTTCTTCTTGCAAGTGTGCCAAGAGATATTTATTTATTTGTTTGTTTATTTGTTTATTTGGTTGGTTGGTTAGTTGGATACCATCTTTATTATTTTTATAAATAATTCAAGGTGGTGAACGTATGTAACACACTTTCCTTCTCCTATTTTCCCCACTTCAACAATCTTGTGAGGTGACTTGGTCTGAGAGAGAAAGTGACTGACCCCAAAGACACCCAGCTGGCTTTCATAGCTAAGGTGGGACTAGACCTCACGGTCTCCCAATTTCTAGTCTGGTACCTTAACCACTAGACCAAATTGAACATCATTTTTTTAACTGTACAATTATCTCCACAGATTTTCCCCATGCTTCAGTTAAATTCAAAGAGAAAACAGAATAAAACAAAATAGAAGGAGAAACACATTATGTTTCTAAAAAGAAATCAACTAATCTCATAAAGAGAGCATAAGAAAAGAAAAATATTTTTGATGAATCAGACAAAGGCCCATCTTAAATCAACATTTTGCTTCCCACAAAGGATACTAGGTGGAAGCCCTCAGTCATTGTTCCACAGCAGTTCCTTTGCTAGAAACAGAACATCTTGCCTGATGGCCCACACCCATACATATTTTCATAGCACTCACAATCTCACTAATGAATTAGATCTTTGAGTGCAGGCTGCCCTAACTCAATGCCAAGATTGTGTCCCTGACCATATTGATTTGAATCCAGAACCAGGAACAGGGAAGTAACTATATCAGACCTCTGTGGATTTAAAGACTCCAATTAGCTAGATGACTAAAGAAAACTGCTGGGTGAGGTAGAATGCCCTGAACATCTGTCTCCAAGTAACCTCAATCAACTGAACTCTGCAAGAGAATGTTGGCATTAGAATAGTCATAGATTAGCCTCATGCAAGTAATGAAATCTTTGGAGAATTTGACAGCAATTTTTACTTGGCTACACTCAAGATGATTTAACATTGGAGGTCATGTAGCTTTAGTGATATTGTTCTCTGACGGTACAAAGGAAAAAAACACCATAATCTAGTCTTTTTTTTTTCTTTCCTTAAATCAAACTGTTGCTGGCAAATGGAGGAAGCAGGCAGACAGGCAGGCAAAAGGATATTTTACTCCTTGTGCTTATTTGTTTTTATAAAAACAGTGTAAATATTAAGAAAAATAGTGGTGTTTTCTCCTGTTATATTTTGGGTTCTTAGTTCTTTCTGTTAGCCTTGAGATCTTGTCAAGATAGACTTTAGAAACAATCATATTTCTATTTAAGGTGAAAAAAACTAGCAGAAAACTCAGGGAAAAATTAGAGATTCAGAGGTACCATCTTGGTGGCAAGCACCGTATTACCAAGCATTGTGTTAAAATGGAGAAATGCAAATCCAGTGACTTTTGAAAATCACACATAATGAGGTCACTAGTCCATATAGTCTGTCACACCAAGCGTGCCATTCCACTTATTTACCAATATGGCGATGGAGTTCACAGTGGCCATTGATATGAATGTTGCTATGATGTGATTAGTGATGGATCAGATTGAATTTATCTAGCGAAGGGTGATAAATCTCTTTGATTCATGTAGAAATTAGCGTGAATGAATTTCACAATGAATCTGGAGTTGTGCCAACATTTATGTTTTCCTTCTTTAAAGAAGTCAGTTAAATATCCAATGGCTGCATTTGCGCAACAGCAAAGCTTAGTCTCAAAGAGTACTTTTTGAAAAATCAACTGGACTGCTTTTTCCAGTTGTGATGAAGCTTCTTGGATGAGAATTGGAGAATTGGATAACAAATGATGAAGCTTCTTGAATCAGAAGCAAAACTTCTTCTTCTTCAAGGAAAATATAGTGCAGCTGCTTTTCAAACAGCATCTTTGAGACAACTATGACTTGAATGACTGAGAAACTCCATAGACATTCAGCAAAGCTTAGTGTTCACTGGTTAAATTTAGTTTCCCCCCCCCCTCTTGTACTATGTTAGCATAGTCCCCTTGGTTCACTGTATTATATAAACCTGGAAAAAAATGGTTAATTCAGTAACCAAGTTATGCATGTCAGAAGAATGCTGTCCTTTCCCTAAGGATGTGGTTAGAAACCATTTAATATTGTCTAATAATTGAAACTGAAGCTCTCATCGCCCCAAAGAAACTGTTCTTGTTAATCATATTAGGAAACTTGAATTCCAGAATTAAGTAACCCCAATTACTGAGAGATAATGGGGGCAGAACTAATCTTTTGATAAAAAAAATGAAGAGAGGTAGAAGAACACATAGAGAAAGAGATGCTTGCCATTTGCTTACTTGTTACAGAAAATAAGGAGAACAGTTTTTTGTCCAAATAATTGATTTCTAGAAAGAATTTCTGCAGGAGCTTGTTTCATTAATTATAGTTTTTTCTATTCCTTGCTTATCTACTACATTTATTCTTTATCCTTTTCAATAACAAAAGAGTTAAAATGAAGGAAATATATAAATATTCTCTATAAAATTATGCATATTCTTTTATCATTTAATCTAGGTATATCATTTTAGTGGAAACATGATTGACAGGAGACCCATTGCCCTGAATAAAGTAAAGCTTTTGAAGCTGGCTGGCTTAATTGTTTAATGTTCTTAGTGTAATACCTGTGTGGCATAGAAGGATTATATCATATCAACATCTGAAAATTGGAATGGATGCCATTCAGAATCATTCACTACTGGAGCATTAGGGTAAAAGCTGATGTCATCATCTTAAATCAGCTGCTATGTAAGGACCGTTTTAAGAAAGTTTCCCATCTCTATACTGAATTTTGTCTTCCCAATTTACTATGAGATAACTTTAGTAGGTTCTAATGGACCAATATGGACCAGAACCTTTGTCCACTTCAAAGACACTAGAGCTACTCTCTTACTTCATGGCAACCATGAGAGAATTAAAACCTATAACATATCTGTATCAAAAGCTGAAAAATATTTTTAAAATGGGCACTTGAGGCATGTACTAAATAACTGCAATCTATGATAAAACCTCATCAATGGATTTATATCCTTAAAAACGTCAAAATGACACAACAGGTCTGAGATTAAATTTCATTAATCAAAAAAGGCACTAGACATGTCCTGGATTCCCCAAAGAATGTATTTTCAAGAATCGTTATTGGATTTTCTTTGCTGGAGTTGAAAAAAAAATGAAGGTTCACAAACCCATATGATAGACAGAAGAGACACCAGGTGTCCAATGGGGCTCAAACTTGGCCAAACATGGATTAAATCTGTTGCTAAAGACTATTTTATCATGGTAACAGCAAAGAAGTATAAATACTGTTCTGCCCTTATTACATTGTGGCTAGCTGTCCCGTGCCCCTGCTTTTGGTGACACCTGCCCTCTTGTTTAGAAGGAGCTTGAAGAATCCCTTGCAAGGATTTGCAGAAGAATTTGTTCAGCTTGTGACAGACAAAGCCACTTGAATTTGCTTACATTTGGATGGTGCCCTTATTGCATATCCCAGGGAGGTTCCTGGAGAAAGGTCTTGCTTGGTTAACTGGAAATGGTTTGAACCTATTAGACCTGATGAAATGGACAAGGTTCTTATGATTGTAAACTCAGCCACCTGCTCTTTAGATTTGTGCCCCTCATAACTTGTTGAAGTGTGCTTATTCAGTGTGCTGAATAAGTGGGTTCTAGTGGTAGTGAATTCTTCTTTGAATGAGTGGGTTGTTCCTTTATCTCTTAAAGAGGTCTTGGTTCACCCCCTTCAGAGGAATCTATCACTGGATCACACTATCCTGGACAATTTTTGTCCAGTTCTTACCTCCCCTTTTGGGAAAAGATGACAAAGAAGATAGCTGCACAACAGCCTCAGAAATCTTTTTGGATGAAGTGGGTTATCTGGGTTTTTTTTTCCAGTTAGGATTTTGACCCAGTTATGGGATGGAAATGACATGAGTCATGCTTTTGGAACTGCAGTGGCTCAAGTGGTAAGAACAGAGTACTGCAGATCAGCAGTTTGGCTGATCAAATCCCATCAGCTCCAAGGTTGACTCAGCCTTCCATCCTTCTGAGGTCGGTAAAATGAGAACCCAGATTGTTGGGGGTTATATGCTGATTCTGTAAACCACTTAGAGAGAGCTGAAAAAAGCACTGATAAGCGATATATAAATCTAATGCTATTATTATTTCTGATGCTGGTAGGATGGGGTGTGTGCATCCATTATTTCCTTACTTCAATATGCTCAATCATAGCCTTCTGGATTGACTCAGGAGATTGGAAATGAGTGGCACAGTCCTATGCTGATTACCTTCTATTTTCTGGATCACTTCTAGTCAGTTGTGACTGAAGTGGGGGAGAAATCCCATCCTTGATCTTTACTGGGTGGAGTACTCCAGGGGATGCTGCTATCTCCACTCTTATTCAATATTTACATGAGACCACTGCATGATCAGTATGCTGATGATACCTGATTATACATCTCTGCCTTGGTGAATTAAGTGATGCTGTTTATATGTTGAGGTCTGGATAGGGAGCAACAAGCTTCAGCAAATCTGAGTGACAAATCTGAGTGGGTTTTGGTTTTGGAGTCCTTTGGTTCTAGGACTATTCCATCTTTAGTGGTAAATGGGATTAGACTCCTTGAACAGACCTCGTACACAATCTGTGTGTCTTCCTAGATTCACAATTCCTGCTTGAAGAAGATGACCTTTGCACAACTTCATGTTGAGTGTCAGTTGCACCCATTCCTGGATTGAAGGTTCTTCTCACAGTCACTCATGCCCTAGTCACCTCCCAACTGAATTACTATAATCAGCTCTACATATAACTACCCTTGGAAGGTATCTGGAAACTTTAGCTGGTGCAAAATGCAGCAGTGAGGGCAGTTAGTTATATTTCTAGAACAACACATGTTATATCTCTGCTCTGCAAGCTGAACTGATTATCAGTATGCTTCCAAGTCCAATTCAAGGTTATGACTTTTAATTATCTGGTTTTGACCTTTAATTATCTCAAGATGATCTTTCTATAAGGAACATGATAGCTACAGTGTTCTGTGAATGATACCTAAAGTTTTCTAAATGACGCATTCCAATGTTTTTTTATCAATAAACAAGGAAACATAGTACAGAATTTAAGTCTTGTTTTACTCCCCAGCAACTCTTTCACATCTTCTGTTTGTACAACAAAAGAAGAATAGATCTAATCAGAGCATTTGCATCTCATAACTGTACAGCTGAATTCATAGCTTAAATCTGGCAAAGATGCAGTATGTGGATTATACAAATGAATGCTATAGCAGTTGTCTTCTCAATGAGAGCATCAAGAACATAATAATGATGTGTTGACATCTTCAGAAATTTTCAGATGCATGCAAAATCACATTATTCAGAAAAGGCTTTTCCTTTTGCTTCTTTTTTTCAGTAGCTCAAATCATCCTTAAAGGTAAAGGTTCCCCGCACATATACGTGCTAGTCGTTCCTGACTGTAGGGGGCAGTGCTCATCTCCGTTTCAAAGCCGAAGAGCCAGCACTGTACGAAGATGTCTCTGTAGTCATGTGGCCAGCATGACTAAATGCCGAAGGCGCATGGAATGCTGCTACCTTCCCACCAAAGGTGGTCCCTATTTTTCTACTTGCATTTTTACATTTTTTGAACTGCTAGGTTGGCAGAAGCTGGGACAAGTAACGGGAGCTCACTCCATTACACAGCGCTAGGAATTCGAATCACCAAACTGCTGACCTTTCTGATCGACAAGCTCAGCGTCTTAGCCACTGAGCCACCATGTCCCACAAAATCATCCTTATGCATATGTAATAAGCAATGTACAGAGCTGGGCCACATTACTGACCTTCCTCTCAACAGTATATGGCCAGTTTGCCCATGCCCTCAGTGAAGGTTATCTGAATAGAAATCTACACACAAGTCATTCTTCTCTTTCTGGTGTTGTTAGAAAATACCCTTTCATTCCTACAAACACAGTCAGTTTTTATGTAGCCTTTCTTTTAATTTTGTTTTAGAATTGGCCTGGATAACTCATCGAAATGTAAGGGACAGTTTGATAAATTAAAAATAATTATGGGCTGCAAATTGCATGCCACAAAACAAGTAGTGTTGATGAGGTCTGGAGGCATTGGGAGTGCCCAGAAGTGTGTATTTTAGGGCAGTGGCAGCAGTTCCTTTCTGGAAGAAACACTATTTGGTGGCAGTTAATTTATTGAATAATTGAAAATGCCAGCAAGCCATACAAAGCTACTTGGCAGATGCAGTCTACACAGCCATAGATTCTGCAGGCCTGATCTGGGACACCTTCCCCAAACTTTTAGCTTAATATTAGGCAAGCATTCTAATTCCAATCCCATCTAAACATATTTGGCACTGTAGGTCCCGAAGTTCCTAATAGCATGGAATCTCTTTCTGCAAAGCTAGAATCTATAATCCCAAAATTTCCATTGGCTGACCAAATGGAAATTGACTAAATCAGCGGGTCCTTAATTTTTTACCATCACATTTCCTTTTGTTGTTATTTAAATGTACACACACACCCTAAAATTCCAAAACACAAAAAGAGGCACAGATGACCAATGCAAAATACACTTTGAGAAAGATGGATTTAGGTGTAACTAAAAAGTTGCTCATATCTCCTTGACCTTGAAGATGGCTGTTGTGCTTTCTCGTGAATTCTCTGATTCCAGATAGCCTTCTAGTATACCTAGGAGTTGTATACCAGTTTAATCAAGAAATCCCCATCTATGTGATCTACTACTGCTACAAAGTGACTGTGGATCGCAGGATAAAGAGGAACTCCATGACACTCAACAACAAAGGTTCTCCAGAACCAGCCAACCTGCAGTCAAATGGGGAAACGGTAGACTGGGGTAGCTGCTAAATTATAGTAGGTGAGTTGTCCCAGACAGCAGTTGAAAGAGAGAGAGGAACATATAACAAAGGTATATAAAATATATGCCTTTGTTATATGCCTTCTCCTTCTACATCTGTGCTGCAGGATTTTTGTAGTGATTCTGGAGAAATGAAACGTGGGAATGTGTAATTCATTGTCCTGACTCCATTTGGATGTTTTCTTTGTGTGCAGAAGAGGAGACTGAGTCTAACAGGAAGGGTAATGTAGAGAACCACAGAGGTGAACTTCAAAAAATTATGCAATAGCAGCTGCTGACCCCAAAAAAAAAATTATGTTTTAAGCTCAGAAAATGGGAAAAGCATAAAAAAAATTGTTTCATAACTGAGATTACCTTGAAGCAAAGGACTGGGTTTTTTTTATTGTTGTTTTTCATTCATTGAAAATCTCAGTTTATTCTAAAACTTAACCTTCTTGGCCCAATCCTTACAGATTCAGAATATTTTCTGATATATTTTATATGCCTTTGTTATATGTTCCTCTTTCCATTTTTTTAAAATCTTGTCCTTTTCATCCATTTATCAGGCATCGCTTTATGCAACCACAACAGTTTCGTCAATTATATCCCTTTTTTTTTTCCTTTGGTACTGCTTAATTATCTATTTTTTTCAGAATTTCCCAACCATTCTGAACTGTTTCTCCTTTCCAGATGTTTCTCTTTCAAAAACAGTTCTACCTCCTCCCATTGTCGTAAATCAGGAAAAGGAATATATCATCGCTCTGAAGTAAACCAGATAGGAAACAGATCTAGATGAAAAAATTCTACTTTATTGTAAGGTTAATTAACAGAATCTTGCAAATATAAAAATACAGACTTCCTATCATCACGTTTAATTGTTTGATCAATTAGGGTGGATCCTTTCCAAGATTTTGCCTCTGACTGTTAAGCCTCTAGGGCTCCTGCCTCTCTTGTCTCATTGTTTCTTGGCAGCATTTCTTCCTCTATTTTCCAAAGGTCATTCACCCAATCCATTGCAGACTACAGTATAATGAGAAGCTATTCGGTGAAAGATGGTGCCTACAGAAAAGTGAGTGAGTATGATGGACTACAGTAAAAAGGCAGTTGTCCTAAAAAGAGGGAGCACATTCCAAAAAGGGGAGGAGAAAAGAAAAGACAGCCCAGCCCAGAGCTAGATAAAGAGGAAGAGACTAAGAATAGCCACTCCTTACAATTTCTCAGGATATATATTGTTAATGGTGAGAATAGAAGGGTTTAATCTGGCAAGATTCTGTCTATTGTGCATAAGCAAAAGAGAACTGAACTTTGGCTAAATTTTTCTATATCATTCTTAGCCTAACTTATTCTGAACTCTAAATACAAAAAGAAGTGGTGGAAATATCTGACCATATTACAGTGAGCTGTAACATAGCCAAATATTTATTTTAAAACTTCTTTCAAATGACCTCTGACAGAGTTTACAGTGCACTGCCACAGATTCAAATCTTCAACAAATATTGCTCTAGTAAACTTTTCTTACCCATATAATAAAACAAGTAGCCAAGGTTAAAGCTGGTAATGTATTATTAAAACAGACTATGCAAGCATCTGACATTTGCTAGTTAAACATTCATTAGCTGAGTAAAACCAGTTTTGGGTTTTGCTAATGTTTCGGCATTTGTGATTTTTTTTCCCTCATGGCCTATAAGTTGTGCTAATACTGCAGGTAAATGTATAGTTTCTGGTTTTTTAAAAAACCTATTGCATTTCCAGAAATATATTTGTAGAAAGTAATTTGTCTAAAAGAGCTTATTCTGAAAATCTCCCAAGGGTATAAAAATGGGCTTTAGATGTTGCATGGTCCCAACCAATAAAAGTAACATTTCTAATATGCTGAAATTAAACAACTCCAGAGGGTAAATGCAAATTTTCAAATGGGTTATCTGAATGCCAAATCTTTATCATAGGTTTCAACTAGTATAAAGCAAGGAGGGATGTAGTGGTTGACCATGGGCCTATACAAGAAACACAATAATAAAAAATTATCTCTCTAAAGAGAAAGAAGTGGGAGGGGACATTGACATCCTATTCATTTTGTGATGTTATTCCTTTCATCACAATTAACTGTGACATCAACCACCTCAAGATTCCCAGCAATAATATAAATCTTGGGAATAGATTAATTTTAATTTCAGCATTTCTGACATTTTTTTCCCCCATTTACAAGCTAATTGATGCTTCCTAGGGCTAATTCCTTCACAAAGGCTCCAGGTGAAGATGAAACAAAGTTGTAACCCTACCCTGCATTTCTTTAATGTATTAGTTTTATCTGTCTACTTAACTTGAAGCGTTCAAAATTTGGATGAGGCTGAGATATATTAAAAAGCAAATTCTGTAAGAAAATGTTAAGTATTGACACTAAATTAAACTTTGTTATTGGTTCATTCTGGTAGATAAAGGAAACCAATGGTGTTAAGAAAGAAGGACTGGAAAGAGATGGGAAGAATTCATTGCTTCTTTCTTCAATTTTAAATGATATTTAAAAATGGATCCCTAATTACACCTAAAATTTTCCATGCTATCTATGAATGGTGAAATATGTGCTTGCACTAGGAAGAAGTCACTTTTCTGCAATCACCATCCTTTTGGTACTTGTCCTTTCTCTCCATCCTCCTCTACTTTCCTCTGCTATCAGGCTTCTATGCTGTTAGCAGCAAAGCATGATGCAAGCTGGGCACTGCGCACTAATAATTCATGTTCCTAAATTTAATTCTGAGCACCAGACAGAAGAATCAGGCCAATAAATCTGGATAGAAGCTGAAAAGCCAGTCAAGGATATCTTGTGGGTGTTTCTAATCAAACACACATGTCTATGTGGGTGAGCAGTTGCTCCTTGTCTACTATACATGGTCCTCCATCTACGAATTTGTACACTTAAATACATTTTTTTGGGAGGAGAGAATAGGAACCTTCCATTAAATCAATATTCTCACCAGTCTTGTTTGTTATTAAATACTATCAACTACAATATCCTTATGAAACTCAGTATTTTTTAAAAGAAAATGGATATTTCCTGTCCAGGGAACATTCCCCAAAAGAAATAGGATATTGAAGCCATATATCTGGTTTCTCTCACAAGTAAAGTCAAAATGACCATGGAGGGCAATGCATAGCAACTAGACAAGGAGATATTCCTAAAACAGACTTACTATATGTGACCATTAGTATCTGAGAAGTTTGCAGCTCCAGGCTTATTACCAACATAATGTCTTAGATTGTGTTGGAAAATTAAATTAATTAAATTAATTTAATTTAATTAATTTAATTTAATTTTACAATGTAGAGGTTATCCAATTCCACAAGATTCTGAGTAGGTTTCAGTTTTAAAAGCAAGAAAGAATAATATAAGAATATAAAACATATCTGTTTGGTAAAAATAATCCACAGATAAGTCCACAAAATACTGCATCATGTTTCATGATGGACAAAGGTCTCTAAACTGGTATTCAGATGTGTCCTGCTCTATTATTGATCCTGAAGTTCTTTGATGTGCAACAATGAAGGCTTTGTACCAGGCACAGCTAGAAAACACACTGTCTTAGCTTTACATTTTCAAGCAGACATAATATAGTTAGATTAATGGCTTCACTGCAAGAAATCAGTAGGTCATGCATATCAACAAATCTTTATGTCTAGCAGCAGAAAGAAAATCTGCCCTATATATTTATGTCAGTCCAAAATTTCAAATCTTGGGCTTCTTCACCTCACCTTTTTGAACCAATGAATTTTAGGCTATTCTTACTTCCATGTGAAAGAAAATTGTCCTTCCTTCCTTCCTTTCCTTCCTTCCTTCCTTCCTTCCTTCCTTCCTTCCTTCCTTCCTTCCTTCCTTCCTTCCTTCC
>JANHJO010000783.1:150765-171268 GCA_032468235.1 Pseudoxyrhopus heterurus
ATTTTTCTGTACTTTGGTTCACATAATCATTCAAACTTTGTTTTTCTTCTTCTACAGTTTGATGGATTTGCAATAGTTCTCTGCCTCCTATTTTTCTTGGCAGGTACAGCCTGTCGATGTCACTCCATGGATGTAAAGTGTGGTACATATTCAAAAGTTTGTGTATTTTCTGGTCCAAGTTTTCCAGTTCAGCCAAACTCCAGTTGATGATCCCACTGAGTAGCGTATCACTGGAACTGCCCATGTATTTTTATTTTTATTATTATTATTATTCCACATTTCTACCTTTTGTTGTTATTCTATAAAACCTAGTGAAATTGTAAATCATTTGCAAGCAAGCAACAGTTGCTATCTGAAGTTACATAAAAATTATGGTAACCAGTATGAGATTCTCAATTATAAAACAGATGATGGGGTTAATACAGGCCCTAATTTACTTAATTATTCCCTATAATTATCTTCCTGGTTTTATCAAGTAGACAGTATTTGAAATTTTGAAGATCTAATGTTTGGTATAACAACCTTTTGTAGAAGTTGTTGTTCATTGTAAAATGTATTAACACTGGCATGCATTTACCAATATATACTAGAGCTGTGCTTGATTCAAAACTGAGTTGGCCAAAGTACTTCAGACTCCACAGGAACAGGAGCACAACACTTAATTGCCATTTAGAAAAGTAGCCTGGCAGGCTGAAACCCTGAAATGAAATACACAAATAAATAAAGCAATAAAATAAAGTTAAAGTTGCATGGATCAGTTCCTTAAAGAGGCCCCTAATGCTAGAAATTGGGCTATCAGTATGCATGATAGGGCTTTCATTTTGGTGTTCTCCAGGCTATGGAATGCCCACCAAAAAGAAGTGCAGTTGTGTTCTACACATTTAATAATTAATGACAAATTGTGTTTAGAAATATTAAGGTAAGTTACTTGTATTCTTGCTGTTTCAGATCTGATCCCTGTTTCTGAGTGTTTTTGGTATCAACACCATCATTATCATGATTATCTGAGAGGGTGTGATTGTATCACCCCAAACACGCAGGGACCACAGGGAGACCACAATGTAACCAGTCATATCTGATCATGTAACAATATAATTGTTGACAAACACTTCACATTATTCTCTAATGAAAGGGAAAGAAGAAATTGAAACCGATACTTTAGGTTTTACTACTCACTAATATTTCATAGGTAAACCCAGCTGTAGCCATGGATTCATATTTCTGTATGAAAATTTAGATTAGAAAGTAGAAAGAGACATGTATAACTTCAACTACTTTCTACCCATACTAGTTAATCAAATATGTGTGACAGAATTTGGGCATGAAATGCTGGCATATGTTCTGTAATTGTATGTGCACAATGCAACTCAAAAGTTACAAAAACCCATTTTGGTTTGGCATTAATTTTTATCACCAAAATGGTAAGGTCCTGAAAATTGCCTGGAGACTTGAAGTTAATGGGCATTTTAATAAGTGTGCATTCCCTTGTGTCTACTGCTTAGAGTTGAAGTGCAACTCAGCTCAAGAAACCAGGTTCTTTCTGTCTTAACAGGGTTACAGTCACTATGGAAACCAGTCTCTTTGTATCTTTGCATTTGGTACATCTGTCTTATTCTGTCTGCATCTCTCAAAGGGGAAACCTGCTGAGATATAACACAGGATAATAGGGAGAAATAAACAGAAGATGAGATGAAAATCTCAATCAGATATGGGGAAAATTCCATGAAACTTAGCTAAGCCACAACAGCTTATCTTTTCTCCAGTCATTGATACAGAGTGAAAGATATTTTCCCCTCTAAATGTGTCTCACTGTAGTTGAGATTAGTCATATATAATAGAAGGGCAGAGGGGTTATCTTTTTTATACTGTATTTCATATTACCTTCAGTCATCTGAAGCCCTGGTAATAGTGGAAGGCAAGTTAGAAAAATCTGCAGAATCAATGTTCAGAGTATTATTATCAGCAAACAGATATCATATTAGGAAAGCAGTAGCAACCTTTAGCATTTGCACATCTTCCTCATTCAAAGCTTTAAAGTAGATTCATTAATTAAGACTTGCAAGTTACCCCTGAAAACAGCCAATAAACCCCTGCTTTGCAGAGACAATACAAATTAAAGTACAGCCTGCTCTTCTAAGACTATTGACACCTTCCTGGGTGACCACTATCCTGTGCACACTTCCTTGGAAATTAGTCCCATTGATCTCAATTAAATTGATGTCTGAACAAGTATGGATGACATTCTGCTATAAGAATGACATTTCCAACGCTGCATCCTGAGAGATCAAGATAACCATAGATTCCCCCCTTTCACATTTACCAGTTTCTTCTCTCCCCCCCCCCCCACTCTTGTATTTTAAATCTTTTTGGACAATTATTTTACTGTAAAGAAGCTGAAAGCCAGCAAGCTGCAAAGCAAATTATCAGTATTAGTATAGCATATTTATAATGTTCATTAAAGCAGCTGCTTCTTTTTCCAGGTTCAGGCAAGCCTAAAAAAATATAGATGCTGCCACTTTAAAATGTATTATCTCCTTAAAGTAAAGGCATCTTTTCCAGGCTTGTTAAGAAGCCTGGAAAAAAAAAGTTACCACTGTTTTAATTAGTAAGGAAAGAAATGTGTTCATCCTCACTCAAGATGTGAAGCATTCTTCCAAACCATTTATAAACTATATATATAGTTCTAATAAATAGCAATAATAGGAAGCTGAAAGAGCAAGTTTAAAAGAAGGAATTAGGTAATATCTGGGCTACCTGTTTTTTGAATATTTATGCTCCCAATGACTGCTAATTTGGGAATGAGTAGCCCAACAACACTAGATATTTTGCGAAAGACGCTACAGCATTTTAAAAATTTCAAGCAAACCCCGCACCTAAATGTTGGGGATTCTTGTGATAAAAGAATATTTCTATTGCAAAATGTTTAGCTCAATGTGGTGCTGCTGTCGCTTTCAGTTATTTTTGTTTTCTCTGCTCGAGCGTAGAAATACAGTGTTGAGATTCTGCCACATCAGCTTGGTGGCTCATTTTTATGCTACTTTTAATCAGGATTAGGTTTGTTTTCTAATGTTCTCAGCACGCCTTAAGAATTGCTATGAGGAAAACTGTTAAGCATGATGTTCTTTTTGTTGGACTAAAAATACCACTTCTTTTAAATGCATTTAATGTTAATTTGTAATGGATTTCTTATTTTCCTAAGTTAAAGCTGCCTCGGAGATGTGGTTTTTTGAGAAGTAGAGCAAAAATGAAGAGATAAATTTGAAGAATATGTTGCTGGAGTCAAAGAGGTGCCCTATGCCCACTGGCCTATTATAGTATTGTAGTTTCCATTAATTTGATTACTAGAATAACAAATACTTTTCTCTTGAGCCCATTGACCAACCTTTTAGCCTGATGCTTGCTTAAAGAAAATTGGGCCCATTCTAGGAAAATTGCACCAGCATTTAATGGAACGAACAATTCTCATAGATCTATAATGTTGTGTATAGATCCATCAATTTTTACGTTCCCCAGGAATAGTTCCTTCCTTGTCATATAAAGATTAATGATTCACGTATATCAAATAAAGACAAGGGAATCATCAGAATAGGCCCATAATTGTTGTGACCTTGGATATTATATCTCAATGCTGCAGATTCTAATTTTAATATATAGAGATCTGTAATATCACTTTATATGGGAAACAACTTTCAAGATGCTGACAAAGTTTTCATTAGCTTCTGGTCAGTATTTACAGTGAGTGTTCAGCTCAAGGAAGAATGAAGCCCCCAAAGGGAATCATATAGTAAAATCTATGTTCACAGAAAGTGGCTTGGCTTGGCTTGGTTGATTTCATATGCTGTGATTTCTGAAAAAAATGTATAGGTAGTCTATAGAAAAAGGTTTTTGTGGCAGTATCTGTTCTAAATGCAATAGTAAAGGTGGTTGTATAAGGTTACAATAACATGATCTTGCAATTCTAAATGTGTCTCTTCCCACCCTCCCTTTACCTTTATGAAAATTAAAGAGTTTCATATTTGAGATGCTTTTTCAAATTACATTTCTACCTTGGACTCAGATTTCTATTATGTGACCATTGTCTTGGTTGCAGCTCTTCCTCCTGTCAGGATTTTTCCTTCTGCTCATTATAGTAGTGCCTTTCACCTTTGTCCACTTACCTCTTCATACTCTTTTATCTTCTCCCTTCTTTATCAGTTGCCATACCCTAAATTTCTTTCTTTCCATTATTAGATGTGTCATAATTGTCATGCACATGGTTTCTATTCAGGCATTTAGAAACAATTTGTTTCTGTAGACCCACAATGAAGCATCTCCAGAAGTCTCAGTCAAACGTCCAGAGTTTTTACCCAGCAATTGAATATAACAGGAGGACCCTAACTGGTGACGCTGGTCTGAATTAGCTTTCAGTGTAATAATGTGGCTTCATCTAGCTTTTCACTTAGCTTGGAAAAATATGGTCCATCATGATATTAATCATGGTATCAACAGGGCAAAACAAAATTAGCAATACATTAATTCACTACCACAGCTATGAATTTAAATTAGCTCCTTGGTCAAAATAGGTACAATGTCACTGTGCCAACCTTGAGTTTACCTTATGTAGGTGGCTTTTTAATATGGCATACAACATGTTTAACCACAGATCCATGGAATACAATGTTTATATTTTTTAATTACACATACTGCATGTAAGGTGTTATATATGACATTATGTTTAAATAATGTTCTGGATATCACCCTTTAAAAAGAAAGTAGACTTGCAAAAATAACTTCGGTAAGGTAGAGATTATGTAGCTACAACTCAAAATTATTTCATTTTAATTTAAATTCAGTGATGCAATTCAATGTGTCATATCATTGCTACTCCTCCCACATACACTCTTACGTCTATCCATCCTATTTCTCTGAAGGATTATTTAACAGTTAATAGAAAAATAAATATTTTAGTACATCACTGAGATGTGACATCTAATCTATTTTTCTTCTTTCTCACACTCAAAATAAAAAATTCTTTTTGAAATGACTAAGCTTTTGATATATCATGGATGTGCCAGTTTTGAAAAATACTGGAAGGTACTATCCTCTTTGTTAAGAATTTGTAGTTATCAAATGTTTATATAGTTATCTAAGTGGATGAAATACTGTAGATAAACCACTGAAAATGCAATAAAGGTATGTGAATGTCAGAAGTTCCTTCCTTTCTATAGTTTTGTTGTCATTTGCACTCCCTAATTTTCTTGTTTCTCTTTTTGTTATCCCTTTCCCCTTTTTTAAAAATCCTTTTCTTTGATTTTTTTTGTATACTTTAATTTAATAGAGTTTTGAATGAAAAAAAAAATGGGTCCCCTTCCACAACTAAAACTGAATCCAGTACTCACTAATCACTGTCTGAAGAATAAGATGAATGGGGAGTTAAGCACAGTTGCATCCACCCACCTCAGTGAGCAAGTAGTCTCAAGGTCAAGCTGGCCCCAGATTACTTGCTTAACTTTTTTGTGATTAAATCCAGAATAACAGAGTTGGAAGGGACCTTGGGGGTCTTCTAGTCCAACCCCCTGCACAAGCAGGAGACCCTATACCATTCCAGCCAGTCTCTTTTTAAAAGCCTCCAGTGAGGGAGCATTCACAACTTCTGAAGGCAAGCTGTTCCACTAGTTAATTGTTCTCACAGTTAGGAAATTTCTCCTTAGTTCTACGTTGCTTCTCTCCTTGATTAGTTTCCATCCATTCTATCTAAGATTGTAGGGGCTTAGCTAAGACCAAGAGTGGGTTTTAACCGGTGTGATCACTGGTTTGCTTCGCACACGCTTTTGATTTGAAGTAAAAAAAAGTCCTGTGCCAAGCTGAGGAGAAAACAGCTGAGGAGTGCTGCGGCTTCGTGTACACATTTGATTTGAAGTAGAAAAAACATCCTGTGCCGAGCTGAGGGGAAAACAGCTGAGGTGTGTTGCAGCTTCACGTGCGCACGCATTTGATTTGAAGTAAAAAAAAACATCCTATGCCGAGACGAGGGGAAAACAGCTGAAGCACGCTAAAGTGCCCATCAGCTGTGCTGATATACAGAGCTGTGCATGCAGGAAAAAAGGGTAAATAAAGATACCTATAACATCCGGGTGGGTGGGAGAGCCAAAAAAAATTTCCCCCTATTGTTGCAGAAACCAACAGAACTGGTTCGCACCGAACGCACGACCTCGGGTAAACCGATGTGAACGGCAGAAACCCACCCCTGGCTAAGACCCCTTCAAATTTGTTCCATCATGTAATAGGGACTTGCTTACCTCCCAGTTTATATCCCTGTGATGATCTTCCACCCAAGTCTGGTCCTGATTTGTATTTTGAAATTAGCTAAAGTCATCTTAGGCTTTCAATCAGTTGGACTTCTGTGCTGATAGCAAAATGTGAAAGTCTAACTAGAACATTATTCTTCACTTAACTTGCATTTTTCCATTGCAGAGCAAGATTATGCATTCGTCTTTAATTCTGAAATTGCATCCCTAAATATGTTGGTGCATAGAGTGCTCTTGGATTTAATTCAGACTAATTCAGAAGCACACATTTCCATGTGTGCCATGAGCATTGGACACATTTCTGCGTCTTTCTGAAGACTACAAAATTTGCACTTTTCTTTTCTCTACATTCCCCATAGATGATAATTTTCTAAATAATGAAACACTTCATCTTCAGTTTTTGCCTGCATATGTAGCTTAATCATAACTCGTCTCAAAAGATTTTATTCATTCAAGCAATCATAACCACTACTGGTTTAACCTGCCACTACATCTCATAATTAATATGTAAACTGGTTTGCAGAAATGTACATTACTTTATGCTTGATGTGCTAAATAGGACGAAATAGCCCTTATGAAATCTGTTTGGTATGCATCACATGGAAATATTTACCAGAGATACAAAACTCTCAGGAGAGCAAATGGTTCAGAAGATTGCTAATGGGATATAAGCTTTTACATGAGTAAACTCCTGTACTGAATTCTGAACAAGTACTTTAAAAGCCATTCTAAATTTGCTGCAAATTTCAGTTTAGGTGAAATTAAGTAGTTGATGTGAAGCTGTTGTCTTCTTCTCCAATATTTACATGCAAATATCTAAACAGAGATGAGGAAGCTGTTTTGACCCGAAGTCCAAACTGGTTCTTTCAGTATGTAGCTATGTAGCTACATTCCTGTAATGGCCAAAGCCTAGAGCAAGGGTCTCCAAGCTTGGTGTAGGAGATGACCAGGCTGAGCCTGAGGGAAGGCTCAAATGTATCATAAGTCATGAGTTCATGCATGCCTGCAAGAGATCTAAGTCCATCCCACCTTGAATGCCTACCTTATTTCCTGCTCATTCCTTTGACCATTAACTGGTCAGATTCTTGTATAGAGCATACGCTTGCCATAAATTTGTATACTTATTTGAACTGTCTGAATCTCCTGATTTGCTTGAAACTTGGTAACTTTAAGAACTTCAACTCCCAGAATTTCCCAGCCAGCCGATTCCCCGACCTTGGAAGGATGGAGGCTGAGTCAACCTTGAGCTAGTCAGAATCGAACTCTTGGCTGTGGGCAGAATTAGCTTGCAATACTGCATTTTACCACTGCAGTATTTCATTGGTATTCTAGCTGGAATATTCACTCCAGCTAGTGAGCTTATTACCACCCAGAAAAGTCTGTTCCACAATGGATTGTTTTTAAAATTAAATAGCTTATATTTTTAAACAAAAGGAATGCATCCTTTTCTCCAATAAGAATAAAACTTTACTATAGAAATAAATGACAGCAGCATATAACCAGGCAATGAAAAGCTTGAATCGAAGTATGACAGTTATGATTGTAAAGGGATCTTAGATCTGAAAATAAAGGATGATAGAATAGATGCCTTTATTTTAATCTATGCAATGTAATTGGGAGGAAAAAATAAAAATAGATATGTTATAAAGCATGTATTTATATACCGCCTATCAGGGTTTGCAACCTTCTCTAAGCGGTTTACAATGTCAGCATATTGCCCCAACAATCTGGGTACTCATTTTACCTACCTCAGAAGGATGGAAGACTGAGTTGACCTTGAGCCTTGATGGGATTCAAACTGCTAAATTGCAGGCAGCTGGGAGCTGAAACTTAATTACTTTAAGTACAGCGTTTAGCCCGCTGCACCATTCAAGGCTCTTGAATGTTACTCTAGTGAAGATTATCTGGAATTGATGCCCTTACGGCTTTCTTACCATTTTTGTATGATAGTGCATAACTTAAATTGTAACAAGAGGAAGGAAGTGGTTCTATAGCTGAAAACTCAGCTCTGTACAATTATACTTGATTCAGGTTTTCCATTTTTGGATTTGCAAGCCATTATGGGGGAGACAACATTACTTTCTTATTTGCTGGCTACTTTTTCTTTGAAATTTCCCCATAGTTTTCATAGCACTATAGGAATTGAGCGCTGTACATACAGTTTGCATGCCCATTCTCATATTAAGATTCTCTATGCTGTGTGCAAAATTAAAAACGAGTTACATTTCTTAAGAGTTTGCCTTTAAAACTGACATATAGAGGAACCTACACGAGTTTGAGGTCTTAAATGGGAGTTAATTTGGTCCGGTTCCCAAAGCAATTTTATTCTCTTTGCCTTCCTTGGCAACTTTAACAAATTTACACTTCCAGTATTTTAACTATTGGAGGTGTAAAGGTGTTAAACTTGCTATGTAAATGTAATTGCTGAAATTGTTTTTACAGGACTCCATCTATGTTTAAACATTACCAAAACCAACATACATTATATGTAATTTACTAACCACATGACTAAATTTCAGACAGTGCTGCATCAGGTGTCCAGTAGGTGGCAACATACTCTCACTAATTGCTGTTCAATGGAATATTATTATGTTTTTATTTCTTTCTCTTTCCAAAAAAGAAAAACCCCACCTAAAGTATTCTTACTGGTATCTACTATATAAATTGAAATTTTTTCCCCCTCTTTTCAGGGACCACTCAAGAAAGATCGAATTGCCAAAGAGGAGACTGCTTAATATCTGGCGTATTGTGATTTTCATCTGTAGTTTATAATAAAACTACAAATAAAATCTTTGTTTTGCCTTGTACTTAATTGTTGCTGTTTATCAGTGTTAAATTAGGCTTTAATAGCAGATTGCTTAATAGCAGTAAATATTGATCTATATGTTAAGTAGTTGTACTGTCAAAAAAATAATGCCGGTAATAAAGGAGTAGTAAAGGAGGCCATTGATCTAAATTAATTGAAATTTATTTGGCTTTCCAGTGTTTAAGAAAGACTTCCTTTACTCTGAGTGGAAATATTTGCAATTGATTTTGACAGCTGCAATCTAATTGCATTTCATTAAATGTCTGCTTCAAATATCTTCCTTAATGTGTGATATTGTAAAGAAAGTTCTCTAGGAAGAATCAGTGGAGGCAAAGTCAATCCCCCTGGCAAATTTTGTTCTTAACGTGATTGCAGAAGCTGAGACTCATTGAACCAAGACATTTTCATGGTGATGTGCTTCAGCAGTGCCCAAATTTGAGTGAGGCATGCTGGTGTCTATTTTGTGTTCCAAAATACTGGTGATTCCTTGAAAAGATGTTAAAACCTGAAATGACTTATTTTTGCACTTGGCAACTTACGTTTTAAAAACAATCCAGCAACTACAAAGATTGATACGAATGTGTAGCCAGAGTTGATAACTTGGAAATCGCTTTGCAGCCTTGATCTCTAAAAGCTCTTGATGCTTTGAAGGGAGATGGCCAGGAAATCAAAAGGTTGTAGGATGAATAGTAATGCCATTTTAGGAAAAGATAAAACAAAAATAAAAGGACAAATAATAATTGCATTGTTGCCAAATAAAACATGGATGTAGGCACTTAGTCTGAGTTGAGGGAGGCTTTTCCCTTCCAGCTTAAACATTCTGCAACTGGAAATGTGTGAAATTTTCCACATATAAACTAGTAAATGAAACAATGAGATTGCTTGTTTCAGGTGGAGTGTGGATTGAGGTATGTTTGAAATAAAATATGCATGTTTGGTCAGAGATGTTTTGGGGTAGGTGGCCAATTGAGAAGAAGATCTGGGAGAGAAGGGATAGGTGGCCAATTGAGAAGAACCAGTTTGGTCAAGTGGTTAAGGCACCAGGCTAGAAAGCAGGAAACTGAGTTCAAATCCTGCCTTAGTAATGAAAGCCAGTTGGGTGACTTTGGGCCAGTCACTCTCAGCCCTGGATGGTTGTGAGAAAACAGAAGGAGGAAGGTGTGTTGGACACGTTTGCTGCCTTGAGCTATTTGTAAAAATAAAGGCAGGATATAAATGAACTAATAATGAAGGTAAACACAGAGCACATTAGGAAAAGGCTGCTGGGAGGTGCAGTTGGAAAAAATGAGGTGGACCACTTCATGCTAGATACCTACAATATCCTGCATATTTTTCAAGCCAAAGTTCAGAAAAACCTGACTGTGTTTCTGAAGCCTATGTTTTGTACTTGAAACCAAACAGCACATCCCTAGTATGGTATAGATGTAGAAAATAGGCATTTTACAGAAAATAATCAGACTACCATTTATCTTGATTTATTATGTGCCATCAAGTCATGAATCTTAGCAACTAGATAGATGCCCCTAACTTAGTATTTCAGATCTTTCAAGGGTGCATTTACCTCTGTAATGGAGTTCCTCCACTTTGATAATGGTCATCCTACCTTTCCCAGCATTATAGCCTAGGTCTCTGCATAATGTATCCAAAATAGGATAATTTGAGCTGCTTCATTGATACTATGAGAACTATTAATTACATAAAACATGCTGTGTCCTGTCTTTGTTGAGCTCAATAAATCAACATCTTTTGAAAAACCAACACTGAAGCCATTGGATAAGCAGCTCTCTTTAAGGGGGTTGGGTGTAGATGTTCCATATCAATGAGGTGACATGACAGGGCCTTATTTGCCAAGCCTGCCCTTAACGGGCATAATGATTCAGCACTAGATTCTTTGGGGATCTCAGAAAAGGTCAGTGTGAGGCTAGAAAGGAAACAATTACTAAAAATGACATCAGTCTAAACATTCTTCCCAGAAATGGGTTGTCCAACAAAAATCACTCCAAGAATAAAACATGTAAAAAAAGGGATGTTACAAAGTATTACAGAATAACAGCAAAGAATCTGCAAGGCATATTTGCATTTTCTAAAGTCAACATTTTAAGAATGAACAAGAATGAAATGGCGTGGCGGAGAGGAACAAGGCAAAAAACATGCTTGTCATTAGTGCTGTCTGTCTCATGTTTGCTAATGACCATTTTAATGGTTCAGTGGGCTTTCAGGATAGCATTGTGGGCAGATTAAAGTAGAACTTTATGGCATTGGCAAATTGGAGGAAATTTAAACCCACCCCAACAGCCATGAAGCATGATGATGAGAATAGTGTTACGGGGTTTGAAGCAGCTTTGTAGCCTCAGCTCATAAACCATTGAGGGAACAAGAATTCTAAATTCTACATGCAAAATTCTACTGGAGGATGTCAAGATGTCTTGTGGGATAAAGCTAAGACAAATGCAATCCAGTAATCCATAAATTTGCTCTAGAGTGATTGGTCAAGTTAAAGTCCTGACTTCATACCGATTTAATCTTTCTGGTATGTCTGAATCAAGAAGTTCCTGCAAGATAGTCCAACAATATCAACAAGGTGAAATAGTGTTATAAAGAGGAAAAAGTCAAAATACCTTCAAGCCAATATAGAGAATTGATCAACAAGTACAGGTATAGGATAGGTTTTAGGTCATTTATTGCTAAAGGGGATGCCATTGATTAGTAAGTCAAAAGTGTCAGATAATTTTTCCAGCAAAGAGTGAATATTGGCTCATGTTCTAAGGAGTAGGAGACTACTCAACCAGAATCTTCATATCTATTAGTCTTTGATAATAAAAATTCTGATTCTGATTCTGTTAACAGGACTTAGATATTGCTCAGATGACACTATATGTCACAATACTCTGTAGGACCATGGATAACTCTAAAGAACTTGCAAACTTTCACCACTGTATGATGATTACTGTACTCATTATGATTGGAAAGACTGATGCTGAAGGGCTGGAATAATGGAATATACAGTGGATGGGAAATATGTATAAACCAAAGGAATTTCCCCCAGCATGATGCAGTGATTCTGGAAACGTGTGATACAAACATCCTTTTCTTTAGAAGGGATGCAGAAGAACAAATTGGTTGAATATGCAAGTGAATGTATAAATGTCAAAACAGCATTTGCTCTCATTTCAATAGTTGTATTGCAAATTATTGACCAGATCTTAATAGTCCTATCATCCTCAGCTTACAAGGATATAGGAGGAATTAAGGTGGATAAAAATATTCATTATACTACAGTATTTTACAATTGATGACCACTGCAAAAACATTAATCACATTGTTTTTATATGGCAGAAATGAATGGAAAACTTAAATTTAAACCACATACTATCAGAGACCTTCCAGTAAAGCCTGAACTCCAATCTTGATCCCTTAAAAATTTCCATGGCAGCTTTGAAGCACTGGAGCAAGATGTCTTAATCTACTGACTGAGATATTGAAAATCCATCCATCCATGTTCATAAAGTTATTGTAATAGCACTACTACGAATTTGCAGCATATCCCCATAAGCTACTATGTGATACATTCAGGCATCACCTCCAATCTGTACAAAATGCAGTGGATGCTAAAAGTATTTCCCATCTATTATCTTAGTTTCATAATCATCATTTAAAGTTAGTCAATATACTTTATTTCTGCAGGAGGGAAGTTTTGCATTTGCTCAGCTACCGTTAAGGAAGTAGCATGGTCAGAATGTTATGGATAAACAGCGGCAATTCAGTCCTAAGCAACAATTTAATGGAGCTTTTGAATTAAAATTGCTTAATGTGTTGGGAAAATGGAACAAAGCAGTTTGATGTGGAATTCATGAATAAAATTTTAAGTTTTTAAATATTTAAAACTTTAAAAATTCTACATTGGTATACTTATACCAATTATACTTGATAAACCAACTTTTTAAACAAGTGTATGTTAGGATTAGTGCAATCTTTCACCTAAACTTTGGGCAGCTAGCTAACTTAGCGGGACAAAGACTGGTATCTTCCTCTTTGCACTGTCTCCCTATCCCCAGCAATTGGCACCTGAAAAAACAGAGGGAGCCTTAAAGCCATGTAATTTATTAGATACACATTCTGTATTTCCTTCAGAAGTTGAAGGTGGACTACATAATGCTCTTTCCTCTCATTTTACTCCACATCAACATCTTGGCAGTATGTGACTGGCTCAGAATCTCCCAATGAATTTCCATGACTATGGTGGACTTGAACTTGGACCTCCACTGTGCCAGCCCAGCTCCCCAACCTCTATAGTTACTGCTTCTGTTCATGTGGCACCCTGAGCCCAATTTTATAGCCTAACGTGTTATGCAGTTTATTTTTACTTCAGTTTGGGCATCACTTCAAAAATGAGATTGAGCAAACATCATAAGCTTTCTTCTCACCTCAAGAGGGAAATTTGTTTATTAAATATGCAGTGTATCTAGGCCAATGTCTCAATCTAGACGGTTGACCTTCAGACCAACAAACTGCAAAATCAGTGCACAAGATAGAACGGACTTTCTTGAAATCTTTGACAAAAGAATATGAATAACTGAAATGTATACATAACTAACCAGCTTCAGATCTGAACTGCCATTGAACACCTTAAATTTGTCCTTGCACATTCAATGGGTTTCTAGTTTTAGCTTTTCTGCAGAATTTGCAACACAGAATCTCAAAGGCAAAGCTGGCTAGTTTAAGAGAAACTGTTGTCCAGCACATCTGGCAGGATCGATAGGCTGAGAAAATTAACTTAGCAGTGTACCTACAGAAGATGTCCTTGAAGACACCAGTCCTGTTGCTGAGTGAGTGGACCAGTAGGTGGTGGTCTCTATTTGCTCTCTCAGATCCATAGAATGATATCTCTGCCTTGCTATTCCTGCAGAAATGAAGGCTGCATCCTGTGTTTAGGACACCATCTCCAAAGCAACCAGTAACAATTGAGTGATGTCACAGGGCTGGCCTTTGCCATGGGTTCAGTCTGGAAAAGGCTTGGCTGTCAACAAAAATGACTTCTTTCGAAGTATCTGAGATCAGAATTTTAGACAAAGGAAACAGAAGGCACATTTTAAAATATACAGTACATTTAGACCTTACCTTTATATAAAATTCTTTTCTTTGTATACTTCTATGGTATGAATGCTTTTGAGTAAGAAAAAAAAGGATAGCATCTGAAGGTCAAATTGCATGATTGGTGGTTTTGCCTACATTACAAATTTATTCAGAAACAGGAGCTGCTTCATCTGTTCTTTCTTTACACTGTGTCTGGAGCCAGTTTTCCTCAGAGAAATCTTGAGGGGAGTAGGGTCTCTTCATTTTTCTTACCACAGCCTTCCAAAGTTGGTTGAGGGATGCAGCTCCACCCTGGAATGCTTCATACATGACAGACTATCAATCTTTTCTACCTGACCTTTGAAATTGTGGAAGGTGCAGTCCCAGTTCATCTGGAGCAGACTTTTTCAAATCTGACAACTTGAAGATGCCTGGACTTCAACTCTCTCTCATAATTCTCCAGAGAGCATGCTGAAATCCACACAGTTTAAAGTTGCCAAATCACTGATCTGGAGGTTGCCAGATTGGGAATAGTTGCATTTGCAGGAGGCAGCATCTAACTATCCTAGGCTGATCTCAGAAACCTGGTTAGTGAGAGAACCCAAGAAAATCTCAGGCTATAAGCCTAGAGAGTTTTTTTTTAAAAAGTCTGGGTGACATAGATTAAAACACTTTTGTAATTTTCCAGTATGTATTGATATGTCCAAAGTTGATCTTGTCTTTTTAACAACCTCACATAGGAACCCCAATGATTATCTATGTAATAAGGTATTTTCCTAAACCCTTTGAGAAAATAGTAATGAAAACATTTTTACAACTGTTTACAAAATGCTTGCAGTGCCATAGTAATCATCATTAATTCACATGTTATATTAAGCCATAAAATTGGCTTAAGGGTGAACACAGTGTACATTCTACTATGAGTGAATAAATCACTCACAGTAGAATGAATAAAAGTTTAGTGTGACATGCAAATCATATTACATATATGTTGGAAATAACACATTCAGAAGAAGCCGTCCTCTGTGAGGGAGATGGGCGGTTTAAAAATGTGGTCAATGAATAAATAAAGCAAAACCTTTAAATTTAAATTTCCAGGTGAATGAGGCCACAATCACATATCCTGACACCATGGGTTTTCCCCCCCAAGTTTTATTGGATTTTTATTTTTAAATATATATCAATATCAATACATGAACAGTGTAGCCTCTGGGTATAATTCATTTTGATACAAACAGCAATAATGATAATCATAATAGCTGTATTAATCGAACATATAATCCTAGTATTAATACACATGGTTTTAATATTTCAATGTTCCATTTTAATGCCAGTGATATTATAAGCATACTTGGTAATACCATCTTTCAACCTCTGATCTTTTCCATCAAATTATTACCTATATTCTGTTATATAAAATTATATCTGCTAATATTCCCCCTATTTCTTATTTCTACCTCTATTCTAGCTTCTAATCAGGTCACCATTGCTAATCCCAGTATTAATACACATGTTTATATTAAGACATAGTCCTTCATTATTTGGTTGTTCAAAGTCACAATACGCCATTCAAGTACCAGTTTTCCCATTATTTAAACATACCTAATACCATCTTTCAATCTCCAATCTTTCCATCTAACTATTGCTTCATATAAAGATGTGTATTCTTATTTCTACCTCTATTCAAATTTCTAATCAGGCCATCATTATATTAGAAGAAAAAGTATGTATGTATGTGTGTGTATATATATATATATCTTTTTTTTTCTAATATGATGGCCTGCGTGTGTGTGTGTGAGCGCACACACATACACACACATACATACAACAGAATATTTAGACTCAATTGTGGTCATACATCAAGGACTACCTGTATGTCTTAGAAAAAAGCAATAAATAAAAGGAGCACAAAGGCGAGAACGAACTGCTCAAGGCAACTTATCTGTGTCCTTGGTGGGAGATGACCATTGGGTGAGCTGGTCCCAGCTCTGTAGAATTATTCCAGGGCAGAGGGGCACAACTCCAGCATAACGTATACTGTAGTCCCAAAAGCCTCAGAGATATTCCAAAAGTAACAAGGGAAAGTTCATTAAACACACAAAGGAGTATGGATTTTTTTTTTGACAACTTATTTCCTTAAAGGTGGTTTAAGCCACACTAGAAACCATTCATGATTCCATTTTCTCTTTGACAGCATGGCCAGCCTGGGGGAGAAATCATTTTCTTTACTCTTGCCTCATCTGGTAACCTGTCTGACCCGTACTTGTGGTTGTGGAATAAATGGCTACCTTGACCATGAGTACATGAGCAGCATGAAAGGAGAAAGACTAGCTCTAAACTTCTGGGTCCCAGAAATTTACTTCTAAATTAAGATTACAGTGTGAAGTCCACTTGAAGATGGAATTCAATGAAAGATTGGGATGGACAGCCATTAGTCCCCAACCCTTGGTCAGCACCGGTCCCCATGCCACAGGATGCAGGCAGCACACAAAACCATGCCCCCTCCAGTCCACGGAAAAACTTCTCTCCACGGAATGGACCCTGGTGCCTAAAAGATTGGAGGCCACTGGTATAGGGTCTCCCACTTGAGCAAGGGGTTGGATTAGAACAGGGGTCTCCAACCTTGGCAACTTGAAGACTTGTGGACTTCAGCTCCCAGAATTCCCCATCCAGCTTTGCTTTCTGGCTGAGGAATTCTGGGAGTTGAAGTCCACAAGCCCTAAAGTTGCCAAGGTTGGAGACCGCTGGATTAGAAGACCTCTAAAGCCCCTTCCTACCCTCTCATTCTGTGTTCTGTTAGGCACAGTGCCAGATGTTGCAAAAAAGCAGAATGGATAAAAGAAGCAGCTGTTGTGGGGGAGCAGCAGCCAAAAAGCTTGTCTGGTTGGTCTTCCAGAAAGAAGAGGCCAGACAGCTGGCTTTTGGCGTTCAAATTGGCTGCTGTCTGGCATTGTGATGGTTTCACTTTGCACTCAGCTTCCTGGGCCCTGCTGGTATTTTTAAACTGAATAGTACCTAGTTCCTCTCTTTAGTTTCCTTAAGATGAGAGATGGAGTTTCTTCCTGAAATAAGACGTCAACCTTCATGCTTGTGTCTTCAACTTTGAGTGCACCCTTCCCAAGGGTGGGTTTCTACCGGTCTAACAACCTGTTCAGTGTCCGCGCGTAATACATTAGCAAAAAACAAGATTGCTTACCATTTCCTGCAGCTCTGGTGAGTCAGAAGAACTGACAGGCAGCATTAGCGCTACCACACTGATCAGCTGTGCTTTAAAAAAGGCCACAAAAGGCACAGAATGACGCAGGGGCGGGTGGGCAGGCCAACCTCAAAACCAGAAGAACCGGTTCTCTAGAACCAGCCCTCCCAGAACAAACGGTTTGCCCAAACCAGGCCGAACCGGTAGAAACCCACCCCTGATCCCTTCCCATCTGCATCTCTTAGGTTCGGAGGCTGTTGCTTGACGGCCCGTTTTACTCGCCATGTTTCTTCCCAGCCCTGAAAAAAGCCAGTCCTCTCAAAAAGATGACATGCCTTCCTCACCCAGTGCTATCAGGTTCTGTTCTTGCTCAATTTTATGATCTTTGAGTGACTTAATGTACAAATTGGGATTTTTCTCTTTAGCCCAAGATATGGGGGGTTGGTTTTTTTTGCCTTTACCAAGATTTCAACAGGCTTTGTGAAATTATGCTTTCACGTTTACTTTTTCTCAGGCATATCCGCTGACTCAGTATTCTGTTCGCAAAAGCATGCAGTGATTTTTTATTTGATTTCTGTTTCCTAGATATCACTCAACCCACCAGTTTTACAGCATTAATAACCTTTCTGTCCAAATTCATAGACAACCCTGTACTTCAGTTTCATATACAATACAGAACTGATTGGGAATATGACATTCACTTCCAAAAGTGAAGACGTGGAAATGTCTCAATCCAGCTCTGCTTAGGGAGTTTCTTAGGGGGCTTCCATACCATGAAGTGCTTTTTAATATTGTCTTGATTGACCTTCCTCTTGGAAGAAGATAATGGGGAACAAAAAAGTTAGGGAAATTCTGCTCAGTTACTGTAATAAAATATATGCAGATTGCCCTTGAAAACGATATTCATAGATCACTGATTCTAAATACTACATCCAAAATCTTGTGTTACATTTGGTTTGTGATACAAATCAAATCACAGATACTACTTAAGAATCCTCAAGGGGGATTCCACATGAGCCTTTTCACTGGTCTTTTTCAGTTTCTGCTATTTTCAGAGTGATGGAAGCTGAACATTGGCCACTGGATGGGAGAGTCCACAACTAGAGGTCTTCTCCATTGCAATCTAGATTTGAAAAGGTCCCTTTTGGAAGTTCTCTGAGTATATTTTGAAAGTCTGGGTCAGGCCAAACATCCTATTTTCCCACGATGTCGCTTCTGTGACATTTTTATGCCCTGCTTAGCTGCTGTATTTCCTGCAGTTACTCAATGGATTCTATAAGGGGAAATGGTTTTAAATCAAGGGAATCAAAGGGACGTTTGAATGCCCAATATTCAAGATGCTCTTAATTCTCAACCTGACCTTCGGGTTATTTGGTGTGTAAAGAAAAGACTCGTCAATTTGTTGTTCAGAAAATGCAGTGGGTGAAATTATAACTAAGACTAAGAAGGGGCCAGTCACATGTCTCTCATTGGAGGTGACAAAATCCCCAAGTAGGACTTCTGGAGCCCTGCAGGGAACGTTTAGCTGTTTCGATGAAGAGGCTCCCACACCCCTTTTTTCTTAGGCTGCCATTTGCGTAGCTTCATGGCCTGTGTTCAGTTGCCACTCTTTATCTTGGTTTCTGCACAAAGCTTCAGGTGTTTCCATCTCTTCCTGCGTCTCCTCCCTGGCCTGGCAGCAAACCAAGTCATTGTACTGTGGAGAGGAGGGCACCTTCTCCTCTGAGAGCGGCCTCCCCTGAAGCCTTGCCTCCCCCCACCCCCGGCGAGAGAGCTTTCTGGGCTGAAATGCTCCCATCTAGTAGCTTCATACTCACACACACAGAGAGAGGAAAGAGGCTATGGCTGTGTGAAGGTTTCATAGTCACTGTTTTTGATCATAGGTCTTCTGTTTGGGATTTTGGTCAGTTTTATGTTTTCAACTTGTAACCCCTCCATTAGATGCTGTTGTTCAAATCCTCTTCTAATGTTCAAGTCTCTTCTAACACATTAGAAGGAGGGAGCAGGATGTGCAAGAAAGGAGGTGAGATCTACTATTGGTCCATCAATCACCTCCAGCATAATACTTCCCTACTAGGTCCCCAGGCCAATCAGCAGAAGGTCAGTGGGTTGGGGGGGAAGGAAGGGGGGCAGGATGTTCCAAAGGCCTCCATCATGGCAGGGAATGCTCTTGTCCTGGACCTTCATCACTGGAAGCTTTCAAGAAGAGACTAGCCATCTGTCAGAAATGAAGTACAGTCTCCTGCTTGGGTGGGGGATTGGACTAGATGACCTACAAGGTCCTTTCCAACTCTGTTAATCTGTTACCCTGCCAGCCGGAATTCCTTGACCGATGGAATCCACAGCATACTTCCTCTACCAGCATGAGTCTGGCCTTCCATTGGGATATCCTGGTGCTCTCATCCAAGCACTAACCATGTCATGGCTACTTAAAATGTTGAGATCAATTGTGTATCTAGCTGGGCTTATTGCACTTGGCCATATGAAAGTACTGACTTAAAAAAAAATCACCAATTACTCTGGGCACAAAGAAACGTTCATTTATTCTTCCATCTCAACCAAATTGACAAATGACTCCTCCAGTGGTTCCATACAGATGTTAAACAGGAGATCAGGGAATCAACTCCTTTGAGGTTCAGCAGATGAGGGCTCATCAAGTTGTCTTCTCCCTCTATGCTACCAAATAATGTGTAACCTTAAGTTAGATGCTGGATAGCAATCTGCTCAAGCCCTACTATTCCAACATTCAAGACTGCAGATGCAGTTCAACAGCAACTAATTGAAAGCAAGCTCTTCCCACCTGAGCAGAAAGGAAATTACCCAAGCAGCAGAGGAACAAAAGATCAGCTCCTAATTGACAAGGTGATTTTGGAAAAACTCAAGAGAAGGAAGATCAACTTGAATGTAGCTTGGATTGATTACAGGAAGGTTTTTTACACCCTGTCGTATGCATGAATAATCAAGTGCCTAGAAATAACAGGAGTCAGTACTAATATCAGAAGCTTTGTACAAAGATCATCAGCACAATGGAAGACACAGTTGCAGGTCAATAGTGTTAGAATGGGAGAGATTAAGAGAGGAATGTTCTTGACTCGCTGTCATTGCACCGATTCCTCTTATCACCATAACTGAACAAGTCAG
>JANHJO010000783.1:175824-188679 GCA_032468235.1 Pseudoxyrhopus heterurus
TATTTATCTATCTATCTATCTATCTATCTATCTATCTATCTATCTATCTATCTATCTATCTATCATCTATCTATCTAAAATTTAACAAAAATAATACAAAACTGCACTATAGATAACAGCAAACAATGGTCTGGAATTCACAGTCTCCCGATTGCTACACTGAAGTCTTAACCAGTACACGAAACTGGCTCTCATATTAAATATATACCTTGTTTTTTTTAATTTGTTTAATTATTTCTTAGATTTCTGTTAGACATAGTGCTAATGCTTTGCACCTCTATAGGATTTTAATACTGTGTCCTCTGTTTCATTCCAAGGATTTAGTTCAGTATTGTAACCCTTTTGACATTCCTTTTAATTAGGAGAATTTCTAAAATTAGTTCTAGGCTTGGAGCATCATTTATTTTCTACAACCCTTGGAAATTGCTTTTCATTTACATTATATTGCCTTATTCTGCTGGTGTGATATTTTACTGATGTGCACATTTGTTCACATACATTGCTCAACATGGCATTCGAAATGTGCTAATTTCTGCAATAAAAACCCAAGGCTGATAAATAAACCATCTGACAGAGCAAATTGGATGATCTTTGTCTTTCTTCAAAAAGCTAAAATGCTATGTCCCCGGATTTTTTTTTTAATATATATATATCAACCCAGAAAAGTAGCTATATCCTGCTTGCTGACCTTTTCAAACAGCTGCTTTTGAATTGTTTTAGAGTCTTTTACACAACTTTTATTCATCAACAGATTGATAAAAGCAGTGCCAAGTCTGAGAATAACCCTGACAATAAAATTACTGTGTCACACTATTATTAGCATCACTATCAGTCAAACTCTTGGATGTTTTAAAAGAAATCTGAGCCCTGACATCTTGTCAGCAATACACTAATGATGCCAATTCCTACTCACTTCAATCATACCACAGGACTTGATACTTCAAGATAAAGCGTGTGCTTTCGATCTGTTGTCTTGATCTTGGGTTTTTAGCATTTTGGCCAAGCAATTATTATTGACACAGATAAAGCTTGCTCTCCTTTTCCCAGTTATCAAGTCACACAATTCGTTTCTACCAAGGAGAAACTACATAGTTAAAGATAACATTGGAAACCATGGCCGTTTACAGTATATAGGATATGGGTGACTTTAATCCAGTCACTTTCAGCCCAGCTGGCCTTACAGAGTTGTTGTTATTGTTGTTCTTTAAATGAACCTACAATCCCTTTAAAAAATTCAGTTGGGGAGAATGAATGGAGCTCAAGCGTTTACTAGCCGGATGCCCTTCCTAACACCTATGCAGAGTCGGCAGCAGACAATTACTCATTATGGCCAGATAGAGAAACATCTGGCATGCCTAGGATTAAACTCAGGGCCTCCTGAGCATGAGGTGAGAGCTCCACCTCTAGCTCACAGAGTTGTTGCTGTTGTTGTGGGGAAAATTGAAGACCAGAATATCAGTACATTTACTATCTTGGATTGAGCAAAAAAATAGAATAAAAATCTAATAATAAAAATATTTTTATCTAATGGGTTGTGTGAATCCAGCCTGAGTGGTTATGATTCTATGTACTGTGAGAAGTTAGAAAATTGACTTACCATTGATTAGATTTTTTTTTCTGTCTTTCCACCAGGAACCCAAGTGAATTCTTGGTATCTTTTAGTTTTTTCCTTCAAACCGTCTTATATGGTAGCTTGCCCTGAGAGAAAGTAATCCCAGATTAAACCTGAATTTAATGACTGACAAGCAAAATGAACCTCAGCCTGCACCCCAACTTATTAACCACTAAATTGGCTAGTTGATTATACCCCATTATATGGACCTAGCCAATATGATGGTCTTTTGTAGTTGTTTCCCCCATGGCCTCTCTTGGTGCATTCTGAACTTGGTTATCTGCTTGCATACTGTCAGAATGATGGGGATGGCATTGTGCCCAAAGAAATGCAGCACATCAGCGATGTCAATCAAAAACCTCTTTTATTATCAGCAAAGCAAGCACTAACACTATCACAACACAACCAACAAATGAATGGGTTACAAGAAGTCCTTTATATAGGGAATAAGAGCGTGGGTAGGCAGGAAGACAGGAACTGGAAGGAGGATTACAAATGTCAGGAACTCAGGATGTCAGGATGTGAAACAATTATTGTCAGGAGACAGTTGTCTGACTTGTGTGGGTGATTTCCTGAGAGTCTTTCCTTACAGGATATTTACATGTGGAAAAGTTGCAATGACAGTTAATTCATTATTATTAACACATACATTTTATTACCCATCTAGGTAACATTATAAGTGCCGGTGAAGATGAGGTTTGCTTCCTGTTTATATTTAGCAGCTTGCCCTACCAGTATTTGTGGGGAAGTGGTCTGTTTGATTATTTGTCTGATGTTAATCCCTATTTGAGACCCAGTTTGGTGTTGTGGTTAAAGCTAGAATTCAGGAAAACGTGATTTTTAATCCTGCCTTATGCATAAGATCAGATGGGTGACCTTGGGCTAGTCAGGTTTTCTCAGCCCCAAGGAGGAAAACCCTTGTCAATAAAATTGCAGGGAATTATCCAACCAGTTACCAAAAAGTAGACATGATTCTTCTTCTTCTTAACTTAAAAAGTGGACGTGATTGAAATGAAGAAAAAAAAAATAACCCTGTTTATCTGGATATTGTCTGTTTCAGAGGATGTGTTCTGTTTTTTTTTCTCCTTAGCTTTTTTATTATTGTTGTTCTCTCTTTTGAACAGTGTTTAAGTGTGATTTATCTCTATGTGTCTATGGATGGTTGATTTGTGCCACGTTTTTAGGAATTCTCTAGAATTTTTAGATTTAACTTGGTCTAGGATGTTCACTGTTTCCCAGTTCAAACTATGGTTAAGTTCTGTCCACTTAAAAGTTTTGTGAAATTAAAAAGTTTTCATCATGTCTTTGACTGCTAATTGGTGTTCATGAATGACCTTTGATAGTTTTCTGCCTGTTTGTTATAAATAGTGACTGTCAGTATTGTGGAAGATTCCTTTTTTTCTTCTTCTTGGGCTATTGGGTCTTCAGTGGTCAGATTCAGAAATTCAAATTAAATCATCTAATTGATTGAACTCTCTTTGAACTGAATCTTTTTATGAAATAGGCATAAAAATACAAAGACTGAGCATCTTAAACATTAAGTGCTTTCTAAACTTGATGGACAGAAATGTCCAGATCAAAGAAGTTGCCCTTTGTTTTGTACTCTTGTCAATATGAAGCACATTATCCATTCCTCAACTGACTCATTTTAAACTGAAAACAGATTGGTTTATCCTGGCATTTTCAGAGTAAGAATTATTCAGGATTAAGCTCCCTTTTATAAGGGGCTATGGGAAAACATGGACTGAGGAATTTGGCCTATCTGAGAAAAGAGAACATATTCCCAATGTGAAAGATGGAAAAAGAAGGGGTTTCTAAAAGACTCCAGCTTAATTAACTCACTATAACTGGAACCAAAAATTTATTCTTACACTTTTTAAGATCTAAATTTATTCCAGTGTAGCCTTAAAACCAGACTGTCATCTTTGCTTCTTTGGTTTACTATTTGTATGGTGTGGAATACCTTCAGGCTGTCTTTCAAAAATAAACATTATTTTAATTTCACTGTGCTTACTGTTTTTTAGATTAAGTATTGTTATTCTTGATGGCTTTCATAATTATTATTGTTGCTTGACCTACACATACTACTTCTGGACTCCTTTATGACAAAAAACAAGAATGATGTTGCTGATAATGATTTTCCTCCAAGGACATTGGAAGAACGCATCCATTTCTAATACCCTCTTTTTACTAAACATGTAATAATTATGTTCAAAAAGCTAAATAGCACTAACAAGTTCATGCAAAGGGTGGTGCACACAAGCCAAAGTCTGTTCTTACAAGTAGTCTCATCACTATATTACATTGGTAATTTACTCTGAATTTGACTTCACAATTATGATAGCTGATGCTTCAAATTATAATGTGAGAATCTATTTCTGCAGGAGGTGACAAAAAGGAGAGAAATGTATGGACAGATATCATGCTGTTAGTGTACCACAAGAGTTAGTCTTCTTTGCAAGCACATTGGGCAGGGGTGAAGTTAATTAGCTCACAATATACTAGCAGTTTTCATCTGTGAACTTAATTTCTAAATTTGGAACTTTAAATTGCTTCTCATTTTCAAGTCAAATGCAATATTCCTAATGCAAAAAAAAGGTCTACTTTCAAATAAGTGATCTTACTAAAATGGATTGTTCTATTTTAGAAATGGTTTAGATTTCATATAACGTTAACACTGGCATCAGTTCAGTTACTTAGGAAGGGTATTATTCATTAAAATGGCCCAATAGAAATTCAGCCTAGATAGGTATTTGGCTGTCTTTTTTTCTTAATCTGTAAACATATTCCTTAATTCAACATTTAATTAGGAAAAGAAAATTAGTATAAACAGGAGAACACGTAGTAATGTTTTTTGGGGGGTTATATGTTATATAATATGTTATATGATATGTTATAGTAGGAATTGTCATAGCAAATAAATCTATGTTGAAATGGCAGAATGTTGGAATGGAAGCAAATTGGAAGGGAGTTGTCTCAGAATCATACCTTAATTTAATGAATTCTACAGGTGTCACTAAAGGTGCTAATTAACTTTCTGGGTGAGTATTCATAGACATTTGTCCATTTCTGTGGATTTCTTGTTATAGAAAAATGACATATAGATTTAGCATGTTCTGTAATAGTACTTAAGAATTTTGTTTTGATCTACTGTGTTCTTTAGGTGTGGAACTCTGTTCTGAGAATAAATGTTTATAATAATTTAACTGTTTGCTGGTGTTTGTGGATCTGTTTGCTTTATTGGACAGTCTGTTTTAATCAACTACTTCTAGAAACAAAGGGATAGAAAACCATCCAGGAGAAGTCACTGTTACTGAACAGTGAACATTCATTAGCCAAGCTCAGCTAGAATAATTTATTGGACCAATACAATGTTTGGTAATTAGTGTGACCTTTTTCATTTCCTGGGTGAGTGAATCAGTTAGGTTTCATACCTACCTCTTAATTGTCCACGTAGGAACCAACACTGCATGATGTCCATCCAGCCTCTTATTACCTTCACCAATTCTTCAATGTATTTTTGACAAATTTCCTTGCCAGAAGTATGCATGCAGCTAACCATATGCTCTACCAATGAACTGGTCACCTTCTTCCTTGTATTATGATTCACTTCTGCTTCCCAACATGGAACTTGCAGGAATCCAGAATTGCTTCAGAAACTCTTTAAAAACAAAGTGAGGCAATAGCAAGCGTGGTTGTAGAGTGTTGGCTCCCTGCTGATATTTGTGTTCCACATAATTCCATGGGAATTTTTTTCTGACAGTTTCAGGAGGGATAAAACTGTGTGAAAATATTCAGGGTCAAGAAAAGTCACCCCACTGCTTCCCCCCCCTTGCCCTTTTCCACCAAGCTGTTTTTCCCAATCCTGTCCCACTTAGCTTTTTCTGAGATTGTTCATTATGATAAATACCAAGTGTAATATGCCCAGATTTGTGTGTGTGTGTGAGGAGGGGGAGATGGTAATTGGTCATGCTTCCCATGCCTCCAACTTTTCAATTTATTATCCTGCTCTATCAATTCCTGCTATTTTATCTGATAGAAGGAGCTATTTATGGTGCATTATGTTTCTGAAAAATAAGCACAGTCCATTTTTTCCCCTTTAAATATGGTGACCCTTCTTGTCATCTGCAGTCAACACTATTCCTTTCTGTTTGAAGCAACTAATATTTTACCAACATTTTATCTGCATTCTTTTGGCCTTTCTATATGTCTCATGGAGAATAAATGTCATTCCATTTTGATGAAATGATAGCCCAATAAAAAAAATTTCAGGGAGAATTGAAGTTGTTTATTGTTGTTGTTGTTGGTGGTGGTGTTGCTAACTTGAAAACCAATTCTCAAGTTGTAGAACAAATTCTAACAGGCAGGAATTCTTTGCCATCTGAATAGCTAACGCTCAGATTATATAGACCTGTCTGGTTTCATGCCAAGTGGCTACAAATGTTCAAATAAAATGGCGAATTCTCCCTGGCAAAAGTGAACTGTGCAAAATGGCCGTGAGCATTCTGTACATCATTTCTCAGGGTGAAAATTGCGAACTCAACTAAATTGCTCAGAGGATATTTCTTCAGGGAGAGGTTTGCCTTTTTTTCTTAATAGGATAGCTTCTTCCTTGAGTCTACTAATATTTTTTTTTCTGTTCCTCTCAAAGGAAAATAAAATAAAATAGTGAAGCTGGACCTAAGACTCTTTACTGTCGCTATAGGGAAAGGAAACTGCACATACACACACGCTAGACAGTAACATTCAGAGAAAAGTGTATTACCTGAATTTATTTATCTATTTATTTGGAGGAGGGAGACAAGAAACAAAGTCCTTTATAAGATTACATATTTGTTACTTCTATTTATACCTGACCTTTCCATTTGTAAGATACCCAAGGAGGCTAACAAATAAACAAACATATAAATTACTTTAAAAAGTAGAATGCTATTTTTAAAATACTTTTTCCAATTACTTGGAGGTCATTTTAAAGTTAAGTGGTTTACCATTCTTTTTGAAATAAGTGTTTTCATAGCTAATGGAAATTTCAGCTTAGCATCTCCTAATGCTCATACAAAGAAGGCATATATTCACAAACCAGGGTTTATTTTCATTAATAAACTTTAAAATAGTGTAAGAAAGGTGAAAAGAAGCTTGCGTATATTTGCTATTAATCAAAAGTACGCTGATAATTTACAAAACATTTCTCCTTGCGAACCCAGCAAGCTTGAAAATTGTTCATTCACAGAGATCAATTATAAAGCAATTTAAAGGAATGTGTTAACACTGAGTAGAAGACCAATAAACCAAAGGAACAAAGAAAAACTATAAATAAATGATTACAAATAATAATTATAAATAATTTTTAAGTCTTCAACCAAATCATTTTATCACTGCTGTGGCAATTGTAGTAAACCAGCTCAACTTTCCTTGGGCATGCCAAGATAACTTGGCTGTTTATTCCAGAAATTTAGTAGTGTATATGAGAGGTGGTGGGGAGCGAAGAAGCCAAAAGAAAAATTGCTGGGATTATATGCAGTTTACATTGAGACTATAAAATGTGTTTATTTAGCTGTATTTATTTCTGTTATTTGCAGCTTAAATGTCAAATCCACTGACTCTAGTTGAAAGTTCCAAGAATATGTACTGCAAGTAAAAAACCATGCTGTTTCTAAAATGTTTGAGCTTGTCTTGCTTCTCAAGCAGCTTCTCTGCTTCAGAACTGAATGATGCTTGAAGAAATACACTCAACATTTTTTCCCCAAAAGGAATGTGAGTCATGTAATAGCTTTGTTAGTATACATACAGTAAGCAAAGTTTATATTAAGGGCTATGGATCCACTTGGTTATTTTTAGAGACGTTTTGGTAGAGTTTTGCTTTCAGAAGTCCAACTTCTTACTGGAAAAGGATAAGGACTATGACACATCACATTCATTTTCAGATTTTTTTTAAAAAAAGGTATTTCTACCTTGTTTATGGAAAACACTGAAAATCATTTAAAAAAAAACTAATCAATTTATAATTTCACATACCCAAATATTCACTACCAAAAATGGTTCCCTTCCAAAAATGTTGTTATTCCTATGACAGCTCGCGATCTACTTGGAGGTGAGGAAGAAACTTAACTTACGAAGAGAGTGAAAACATTAGACGAGAAAATCAAAATCTGCCTCCCATGTTTATATCATTCCATATTATTTACCACATTTGACAGCGGCACAATGACTCAGTGCCTTAGTGATGTTGCAGATGATCCTTGTTCTAGCAGTTTGAGTCCTAGCACTGCGTAGTGGGTTGAACAACAATTACTTGCCTCAGCTTCTGCCTACCTAACAGTTTGAAACATGATCTATGAGAGTAGATAAATAGGTACCACTCCAGTGGGGACATGAGCCAGTGCTTCATGTAGACAGTTAGAATCCTGCTGGCACTGAACCTTCCCAGTTATGACACCCATTTGTGAGGTGGCTTCATTGGAGGGAGAGGTCCCTGGATGAGCCTGCAGGAAAGCCACTCATTTTTCATTCTGATGTGGAGCTAGCTCACCCCCTGCGGTAAACCTTGGGAAGTGCAGGAGTGTGAACCAAATAGGGATAGAAGCTAGCAGAAAACAGTTTGGTAATGAATTGGTCAGTTGGAATGGTTTTTGAAGAGAAATTTTTTTAAGCCTGTATGGATTACACAAGCTAATTTTTAGGAAACTATGTGTTGGGAGTGGGGTAAAATTCATTTAATTTAAAATATGATAGAATAGAATAATACATGAATAGATATAGCACTTATAGTTAGTTTTAGACACATCCATACATGCTTAATTTACCTCAGAATTCATACTGTCATCATATTTAATTTGATGTTCAGGAAGGACTGTCTTGTCTGAGATGGACAAGCATATGTGATGGTGTATAGAGATATCATAGAAAAAGTCTCCTTGAAAAGTCTTGGTATCTTACATATGAGAAAGGCATATGTATATCCTAATTCCGGAATCTGCTAACCTTAATTTTATAAGTACTTATTCAAAACCCATTTGAATAAGTACTTATATAGAACTTTATAAGTACTTATTAAACACTCAAATCCATAGCCATTTGCACTATTCGGGTGAAACTGAGAGCACAGATAAACTTTCAAGTCACCTCAACAACTCTTGGAAAGAGTACTAATGACCAGATGACTGCAAGAAATATAAATCCTTCCATTCTCCACCCATTCAGTCAGAACTGAAGAAGCTTCTTGAATGAGAAGCAAAACGTCTTCAAGGAAAAATAAAGGAAGTCAAATTGCCTTTTGAAAAAGCACGTAGATACTTATTCAAAAGTTTTTTTTTTCAGGGATGCAGTAATTTTCAGCCACTATTCATTGGGAACGTCCTTTATATCAATGAAAAGCTTTTAAATAACATTATCATTAACAAATTTGATCATGTGGTATGGAAAAATAAGTATGATTATTATTCCTCCACCATCACCCCAAGTCCCAAAGGTTATTGAAAATAAAAGGAAATCTGTATCCTGTGTGGATATTTGTGTGTGAGAGAGAAACAGACAGAATAACTTGCCACAAGGTTATTTTGAAAATGCATCCACTCAATTCTATTTTACTATTGGGTGAGAATTAGCAGAATACAAAGCCATCTGGTCTGGAAACTTCTGCTTGGAAGATGCAAAGCTTTTGAAAAGCAGCACATCCATTTTTATTGTGTACTAAAATTAGATTTAAAGTGTACTCAAAAGCATAACTAAAACAGATTGTCCCTTCCAGCATCCGCGCTATAGACATCAACAAGAGATGTATTTGCTCAGAGACCTTTGATCTGCTTATTATCCCTGTCAAGGTATTAAATGGGAAAATGTCTCTCTTTCATTCAACTGTAACTCCAGGTAATCACGTAAATTGTTTCTTTAAACTTGTTAGCTTAAAGAAGAATCCCTCTTGCTAAGAAATCACATCTTTTGCTTTCAAATTCTTCCGGTGAAAATTTATTGGCTTAGAAAGAAACTATCCAATTGGAAATGAGTTTTTTTTTTAAAGGCTTGAGTTACAGAATAAAAAAGTAACGCTGGTAAGAATGTTTTTAAAAAAACTATCCTAATTTATTTATTTATTTATTTATTTTAACAAAATTTATATACCGCCCTCTCCCGAAGGACTCAGGGCGGTGTACAGCATAAAAACATTATATAAAAACAAGTTAAAAAACACATATGTGTGATTCTCTTAAAGGCCATTCTTTTATGACCATGATATGAAAAAGCAAGGGTTAGTTCAGTTATGGCAAACCTATGACACATATATCAAAGGTGACATGGAGTTGAAAAATGAAGAAACACTGCAAGATGAAGAGATAATTAGGAAGATACTAGATTGTGAAAATTAAACAGGAAGAAGACACAGAATATTATCAAACATGGGACTTATTTTACCAGTGGTTGGAAAAAAGGGGTGGAGATTAAGAATGTAATCTGTATTGTTAAGCAGATTAAAAGACAACATGATGTTTATTAAGCACTAATAAATGTAAACAATAGAAAATTAATAACATTTATTTTTTTAAAAGCTACTTTTTAAAAGCTACTTTTATCTGGCTGTAAATTAGTTTATTTTTATTTAATAAGATCTATAAATTAGTTATTTTTTTTAATTAGGAGCAGTAATTTTAGATTTTTAGGATTACATAGGATTTAGGTTTTAAAAAGGTGACATGCCACACATTCTGGGTGACACGCCAGCACTGACCAAATTTGACAACAACTATTCTCAAAAGCATTCCTGTTCTCACATGAATTTCAGAGACTGGGAGACCACGTGAGAATGAGTGGTGCTGCTTCCAGAGCCTCAAAAACTGTGCAAGAACAGGTCATGCTTTCTTGTGTGTTAGAGAGGCCGTAGAAGAGAGTTCTCCAAACTTGCTTCAAGAATAAAGGCCAAATGAGTCCTGAAACAGCCTTGAGTAGATCACAGTGGCCTGTAAACATAATGAGAACCCCATTTGGTAAGTAGCATATTGTTGTAATTATTAGAGTGGCATCGTGCCCACCTTAAGTACAGTACTACTAGGATGCCAAGAGGTTTCAATCAGGAAGTTCTTTATTTAGCGTAGCATTATAATACAGCAATAGATTAGGACTAAGCAATAAGGAACATTGGAACAGGAATAGCACAACAACAGTATAGCAGAATGGGAGACATATTTATACTCTTCTATAGAGTGGGAGTAAAGGAGATCACATGGCTTAGCAACAGGGCTAATGTTACTAGCAGGATAGAGTTCCCAGGAAAGGATATAATTATCTTGGAGACAAGCAGTCTACAATAGCATGGGAAGATAGCTATACCTGGGAAATGTGTAGGAGGCAATCTATGTAAGGTTTACTACGAATGTGTAAATATGCAACACAATAATATTCAACACATATGGCAGATCCTGAGGAGAGTTGGGCCATAAGAACATTTGTGCCATTCTCCAAGTTTTGCATTCCTTGGGGAATAGCACAAGGTGATCTTTTTGAGTGGCAGTGCTGGTGCTAGGGCTGAAGTCAAGGCCCAGGCCTCTACTTCAAGTCCAGCCTTGGCACTGCCAAATGCCAGGGTGCCTAACTGGTGGGGAGATAGAGAATTGTTTCTCTTTTGTTCAGGGGAAAGGGTGACATGCCAGCAGAGTCAAGTCAGACATTTTCTGAATTTTTGACATGCCGATCCCAGAAGGTTTGCCATCACTGGGTTAGATTAACAACTGTGGATTTTAGCTGTCTTTTGGGATTCTATACATCATGCCACCAGTTGTGTCCAACTTGCATAGGTGTAAATAAATCCAAGTATAGTGAAATTCCCCTGCAGTGACTTACTTCCAAGGATACTAAATCTAACACTTTCTGTATCTCTGGGAATGCTCAGAACATGTGGTGTGCATGAGTAGCAATAGCATTACTATATAATTTTTTCACTGAGCATTGCATTCAAATTTTTGATGAAAGGAGCTTTTTCAAACAGAAACTCTCAAGTGTTTAGTTCAAACATTATTCAGATGTGAGATAAAATCTTCAGTCCTTCTCATAGTTACCACTGATCTCATCAGGACTGCAGAACAGAGAAAGGTGTTTTGTGTAGGATTTTCTTTCCACCCCCCCAAAAAAAATCAATTAATATCAAATAACTAAGATAAAAAAAATGACCCGTGTTTATGCACGTGTTCTGAGGCTGAAGATGGGCACTGAAAGCAGTGCCCAGAATTTGAGATTATATGTAGACCAGTGAAAATAGGCATTAAGGTGCACACATGTATAGCTCGTCCCTGACTAAAGACTGCAGTTGAGTCCAAAATTTCTGTTTCTAGGCAAAGCAGTTGTTAAATGAATTTGCCCCATTTTACGATGTTTCTTGCCACTGTTGCTAAATGAATCGCTGTGGTTATTAAGTTCATAACATGGTTGTTAAGTGAATCTGGCTTCCCCGTTGACTTTACTTGTCAGAAGTTCATAAAAGATGAATTTTGATCACATGACCATGGGGATATTGCGACAGTTGTTAAGCGTGAAAAAAATGGTCATAGGTCACTTTTTTTTCCAGTGCTGTTGTAACTTTGAATGGTCATTAAATGAACTATTGTAAGTTAAAAGTACCTGTATCACCATTGTTATGCAAGATGGACTGCCTGCCTGTGTGCTTCTGCATGCACTACAAGAGAGAGAGGGCTTATCACCTTTAAAACTAAGCATGACTTGGAGCCAGTTTTCTTGTAACTCTGAAGATTAGTTCCACTGGGTCAAACAAAATGGGTCTACTCTAGGGCCCTTCAAAGGCAGTGCTTAATTTATACTGACCATATGAAGTTATGACAGTGCTGAAAAAACTAACTGAGCACAGGGCCCTCCAATCCAGAAAGTGTGCAACTGGCACACAATATGACATTGTGCAAAGGCTAAGCTAGCCACAATTGCCATTTGCTCTTTAAATAGGAGTTATGAGTCCAAGAGAACCCCCATGTTGCTCACAGGATCTGTCTGGAGCAGCGCAAATGCATCAAGAACTGAATTCCCAGATCCTGGGTCTCCATGTACTCATAGCTACTTGATCTTACCAGGGTTCAGCTCTAGACTCCCACCCCCCCGCCCCCCGCTCCCAATATCCAGGCACCACTAGAGGGCAGCAACCATAATAGGGATAACAATATGAAATTGAGTAATCATCAGCATACTACTGCTACCTCACTCATGGTGGCAGATGATCTCACCCAGCGCTGATTGGGACCATCCTCCAA
>JANHJO010000791.1:6892-17700 GCA_032468235.1 Pseudoxyrhopus heterurus
TTTGCATGCCTTGCCTCTATTGGCTGGAGAGCCTCCAATTTGCATGCATTGTCTGTATTGGCTGTTGCTGCCTTGGCAACTCCAGAGGCCTCTGCACATGCGCAGTGTGTGGCACTGAGCTTGGCAATGAAATGTTGGTGTGTGTGTTCACTTAGGGACCCTTTTTGGGGGTGTAAACCCCCCAAAGGCGTTCGTGACCCCCAGTGCTGATCTTATAATGGCAAGGTATGTATGTGCGAAGTTTGGGCGAGATTGGTTGCACGGTGTAGGAGCGTATAGAGCACATACACACACATGCCCCAGCACACTTCTGTTTTATATATATAGATATATTTAACATTAAGCAAAACATTCTCTCTCTCTTTTTCTTAAGACAACTTAACCCAACTCTCAACTTGCTTGCAAAAATAACCGCCGTGGTCTTCCCACCTCAGGACAGTCGACGTCTGGTGCCGAAAGGGCGAAGCTTTCTTGGGCGAGAAAGAAGGCGAGAGGCAGGCCTTGGACAAAGGCAGGAGCTTCCCGGGAGGAAGGGCCTCCGAACAAGGCCGGGCCCTGACCCGAAAGGCTTCCCTCCTGTCTCCTCAGGACCGATGACGGATGGAGCCGAAAAGAAGCTCCCTCGAAGGGGGAATGCAAAGCCCAAAACCCTCGTCCTTCTCAGGGCCGCTTTCACGTTTGACTGCTTCGAAACAAAGCCCCAAAGTCGGCCGGAGAAAAGGCACTTGGGCCACAATTCTAACTCTTTGACGTTTCCTTCTTTTCCCACCCAATTCTCTTCCAAGAGCGTTTGTCCTCCCCTTGGCACCCCTCCCCCACTCTCCCCCTTCCCCCCTTCTCCTGCTTAAGAAGGAAGTCCATTCTGCTGGGGGGCCACGGGGTGGGGGAGGTCTCAGGAAAGGAGACCTCGGAGGCCTTCTAGTCCAGCCCCCGCCTCGAGCGGGAGACCCTGCGCCACCCCAGGCGAACGGCTGCCCGCCTCTCTTCTTGAGAGCCTCCGGGGATGGGAGCAGCCCCAACTCCTGCAGGCAAGCAGTCCTCCCCTGAAGCCCAAGGAGCTGCGGAGCTGCAGAAGGGGGACCCCGAGGAGGAGAGTTGGACGCTTAGAGTTTTGGGGGGCATTTCTAAAACCAGGGATACCCGAAGGGTGCTGAGCGAAGACAGTCAAGACTGGGCCACAGTGGGTGCAACTGAAGCTCTGGCCGTTTTTTAAAACAAGGATTATTTGTTTGTTTGTTTATATTTAATATTTCTAAACTACCCATCTCCCTCAAAGAGATGCTCTGGGTAGCTTATTATTCTTATTATCTCTTTTATTCATTAAATATGAAACTCACTCAACTGAACATTCAAAATTGCATCACAAAGAACACTGACTGGTGCTAATGGTGGATTCGGGTGGCTGACAGCGTCCTAGGAATCAACCAAGTATCTTCTTAAGACGTACGATGTTCCGAGTAGCTCAGTCTTTTGCAGTTCCGCCGGTGTTATTGCAGGAAGCTGCAAGTTCTTGATGTGTTTTATAAAATTCTTGGACATGGTACCAAGGGCCCCGATGACAATGGGTATCCCTGTTGCATGTTTCATCCATGATTGCGTAGTTTCGGTGGCCAGGTCGCGATATTATTATTATTGTTATTGTTATTGTTGTTATTAATTGTTGATGCTAGCGGTTGAGAATTATGGGTATGATGGTATTGTATCAGACTGGAAAAGGCTGCCCCAGAATCGCTGCAGTTGTTAAGTTAGCCACACAGTCATTCAGTGAATCTGGCTTTCCCCGCTGATTTCGCTTGCCAAAAGGTCGCAAAAGGGGATCACGTGACCCTGGGACACGGCGACCGTCATAACTGTGAGTCAGTTGCCAAGCGCCTGAATTTTGATCACGTGACCCCTGGGGATGCTGCAACGGTCATAAGTGTGAAAAACGGTCCTAAGTCCCTTCTTCAGCGCCGTTGCAACTTCCAAAAGTCACGAAATGAATTGTTGTCAGGACTACCTGTCTGCGGAGCTTCTCCGTCCTCCGGGTCCTGGTTGTCCCAAAGGTGCTTTTTGCTTTTTCCCAAGAGGCAACTGGACTTTCTGGTTTTTGTCTGAAGACGTTTCCCTTCTCACCCAAGAAGCCCCTTCAGCTCTGAGGACCATCTGTAGCTAAAATAGCCCACCCTAAAGCCGCTTTGTCTTTCCTTTTTAAAAGTCACGTTTTCCCATAAAAGAAAAAAACCCCAAAGGAAAAACAGGAGAAACATTTGGGAAACGAGAGATTCCGCAAATCCCCTCCTTCCAATCTGCTGGGAGCCCCTTTGGTGAGTAAGGCCGGGCGGCCATTGGTCCCAAAGAGGCTGGAGGAACAGCGAAGCAGCAGCCTCTCCCTCCGCTCTTCTCTGCGTTTTTGTTGGGGTGTTTCCAGCTGAGGTCGTCCCTGGGGCGTCAAAATACACCCAGGCCAATTCTGAGAAGGAAAGCGCCAAGTGCTCCTACTCTCCAGGGCTTCACAATGGAAACGGAGAGAAATTCGGCAGAGGGGACTCCGAAGGATCCTCCCCTTCTGCATCGGTGGAGAGACGAAGGACCGGCGTGGCTTTATCCTCCTTAGCTGCAGAAGCTGCCTCTGACCCAGTTCAGACGTGGACGGCTCCACCGGGCAGGCCGGATCTGTCTGTCGGATGAGTTTGGAAAGAAGGCGGTTGTCTTCACCAAGTTCTCTTGGGTGAAGCTGCCCTGCCTGCTATGGATGAATTAATCAAAGCGTTGGGTTTTTTCCCTTTAATCTTTCAGGCAGAAACCTGAAAGCGTCTCAAGAAAACTAGTCTCAGCAAATCCTGCAGCGATTTATGGTGCTTTTTAAACTATGTTTATTACGTTTGATTTGACTTTTTTTGCTTCCTTGTTTATGTGCTTGCCTGTGTGCACATTTATGGGCCTCCTATCCTAGACAGAAATTCCAAATATAATCTTGAGTGTGGTATATAATATTCAGGGCTTTTGACCAACTAACTTAATTAAACCATGCAATGTAACATTTTATTTATATAATTGATTTCAATAAGGAGTCAATTAGCGGCAGGAATCATTTGGGCAGCTTACATATGGTTAAAAGTCTAAAAAACAAAGGACATTAACAACAAAAATGTGCACACAACACACACCCAAGACAATATAGCCAAGGCCAACCACAGCATATGCCAGTTGAGTCATTCTGGGCGGTTCATCCAGCAGTCCAAAGGCAAAATGAAAAAGTTTGCAGGACTTGCAAAAGATCAAGAGGGATGGGGCCCTCTGAATTTGGGGGGAAATGTCCTTTCACAGGGCAAGGCCCTGCGAGAGAGGAGGCACGCCTCCCTGGTTCTACCAGGAACCCACTGGATCCCTTCACTCAAAGGTGCCCAGGCTGCTGAATCTTGTAGGGCAGGGACAGAAGAAGCCTCACCACGTTTGCTAGATTAAACTGGACTCACATTGAAAAACATTTGTATCAGGTTTTACCCTTTCATTAAAAGGTAGAAAGGAAAGTATTCTAAAGCAGATGTCTCCAATCTTAGCCACTTCAAGGCTTGTGGACTTCCAACTCCCAGAATTCCATGCTGGGTGGGGAATTCTGGGAGTTGAAGTCCACAAGCCTTAAAGTGGCCAAGGTAGGAGACCCTGCCCTGTTCCCAAAGAAACTCCAAGGGCTTCCAGTGTCCATAGAGTTCAGACCGACATGGCCTTCAACATCAGCAACTTGTTGAGAGGTTGACGTTCATCCACACAAACACAGAAATTCCTCACCGTATCTCAGCTCACATCGCTATGATGCCCAAATGTCCTCCGTTCCATTACCATTGAGATATTTTCTTTAAAAAAAGGCAAGTTGCCCCGGAGTCGCTGCGTCTAATGTTGGCCAGGAAATTTTACGATAGCGCCAGAAAGCATCAAGATGTTTTCTCCAGATTCTGATCTTCGTTTTGTTATTTCAGAGCATCTTGGACTTAAAAGTCTTCATTCAGATTTTGATACGCAAAACTGTTCAGCAAATTGTTGGGGAAAAGCTGTGAAATGATAGCTTTGCATAAACCACTCAGAGGGGATTTTTTTTTCAGAACACAATCTGGTTTTCTGCTCTTAACCGAGAAACACTGAACTTTTGCCATGAATTAAAAAAAAATATGTTGGAAATATTAACCAAAACCAAAGGAAAATATAAATAAAGAAGAGGGTTTCCAGCAGACAGTCTATAATTTTCTCTGAATGTGGTTATTTGGTATCAGTTTCATGTATTTCCAAAAATATAGGTTCGCTTTTCTGAGTGTTTGTATAAATGGATGGCTTGGGGGCAATGGGTAGATAAAATTCCCACCCCCATCATTTTTCAAAGGCCTTTTTCTGCCCTCAGCTGATCTTGCAGAAAAGCACGCATGGAACAAATATTCCCCATTAAGAGAATAACAGAATAACCAAGCTGGAAGGGACCTTGGAGGTCTTCCAGTCCAACCTCCGGACAAGTGGCCGTCCAGCCTCTTCTTAAAAGCCTCCAATGTTGGAGCACCCACGACTTCTGAGGGCAAGCCGTTCCACGGTTAATTATTCCAACTATCAGTAAATTCCTCCTTAGTGTGTGGTTGCTTCTCTCCTTGAATAGTTTCCACCTGTTGCTTCTTGTCCTGCCTTCAGGTGCTTTGGAGAATAGGGGGACCCCCTCATCTTTGGGGCAGCCCCTCAAATGCTGGAAGGCTGCTATCATGTCACTCCTGGTCCTTCTCTTCATTAAACTAGACATACCCAATTCCTGCAACCCTTCTTCCTGCAACTTTTAGCTTCCAGCCCCCCAATCATCTTTATTGCTCTTCTCTGCACACTCTGGTCAGTACATCTTTTTAAGAATATGTTGACCAAAACTGGACACAGCATTCTAAATGAGCTCTTACCAAGACCTTGTAAAGCAGTACTAACACTTCATCTTGATTCTATCTCTCTGTGGATGCAGCCTAGGATGACAACGTTGGCTCCTTTGGTTGCTGCTGCACAAGGCTGGCTCATGTTTAAGCGATTGTCCACTACAGGGGTCTCCAACCTTGGCAACTTAAGGCTTGTGGACTTTTAACTCCCAGAATTCTGGGAATCGAAGTCCACAACTCTTAAAGTTGCCAAGGTTGGAGACCTCTGGTCCACCAGGACTCCAAGGTCTTGGAATCTTAGTGGACACCTCTTATGTCATCCATGACTCTCTTGGTGGACAGCATGTTAGTTCTGTTAATTTATACATCTAAAAGAGAGTCTCTGAAACTGATGGTGGACACACAGGGGAGGTGGGTTTTTACATGGATCTGCCTTCTGGACGCTTCCGGCCTCTGCTGCAGAGATCCCAATAAGGAGACCGGGTAGAAAAGGCCATCGCTTCCTGAAGAGAGATTTTCTTGTCTTTCCCCCCCCCCCCCTCAGTCATGTCTTTATTTGGAATGAAGATGTACCAAATTCTCTACCCCTGCCTCGTTCTCGTGTCTTCCTAGGAATTTTTTCCTCCTAAAAGGGAATCCATGAGGGGTTCTGGGGCTTGTAAGAGCAGTTTGATCAATGCCGGCTCTGCTTGCTGCTGTGGACTCTGATAATCTTTGACGCTGGGTATACAAGCTGTCACTCCAGGGCTTTGGTTTTTCTCTTGAGCTCTTCAAGGACCTTAAACGGAGGTCCGTAATGCTAATCAAAGGGGTAAGTTTGGTAGTTTTCTGATGCCCAAATAGAAGCTTTCACGGGCTGAAAAGAAAACTGCTTGAGAATGAGGATTGCCACTTAGCGCATCACAACTATTCATGTCATACCTGAAAACCTTTTATAAGAATCAGCCCAAATAACATACAGAATGTTTCTAGAACTTTCTAGAGTGGTACTGCAGGATTCCCAAAGAATATGGGTCTCTGATCTCTTTCAAATCTCTTTGCCACAAAGCATATTGGTTTCTGGCCTAGCCACCAATGGGTATACAGTAAACAAACATTACAGTGTTTGCATCACCAAAACCTCAATCAGGATTTTTTTAATTATTATTTAATAATATCAATATTATAATACGGTCAGAGACAAGGAAAACAGCAGAAAGCTTCGAGCAAGCCCAGATCTGGCGATTTAAGAAAGCATTGTTTTTAAATTGAAACATACAGGTGATTGTCTGAAATGTTTAAAATGAAGAATAATATCCATATGTATCCTTCCCAATCCGACATGTTGCGTGGATTTGCCATTTTGGGATGGCAAATTCTGAGAGTTGAATTCCAAATCAGAAAAAGTTGAAGAAGCTATCCTGAGATTTGCTGTGCATCCTTTAAAAACCCTTGTATCTCCTGCCTGTTTAACAGAGTACTGTATAAACTAAAGATTATATATCAGAGGTAATAATAGTCTAGCTTTTCTTTTCTTCTAGGCCTGAAATACTGCACCAAAAAGCAAAGTAGCAATACATTCCCACAGAATGAAAACTTGGAACATCGAATGTCTATTGTGAAGTGCAGTTTCCATCTCAGGATCCCAAAACAAAGAAGAAAAATAGGCACAGAATAAAAATAGATTTTAAAGGAGCACAGCTTAAAAATCCGACACCAATTTTTATGAAGTTTGATGACTTCATAATGTTCTTGATCTTTTGTAAGCTGAGCCCTCTTCTGACGTTTTTAATCGTTAGACAATGTTTATCTTTTTGTCATGCTAAATAATGGGAGGGTGGAACATCTAAGCTTTGGAATTGCTCTCAGGACTTGGGAACAAGTGCAAACAGGCTACACCTAGAGTAACCTTGGCGGATGTAGCCCTCAAAGTTAGTTGGACAACCTTTGCGCAGCCCTAAGATGTGACATGGTACCTGTCAAGGAAGGGCCACATCTGTTTATATAAAGGAAGGATGAAAGAGCTTCAGAAATTAAGGTCGGGTGATCAGGCTTAATGGAAGATGAACAAACATCTCCCTCTCTCAACTCTGCATTTATTGCTGAGATAGTTTGTACTTTGTCAAGCAAAGAGACAGCAGAATTAAGCAACACTTAATTCTGGCTGCCGGCCCAAAGGAGAGAAACAGAGTCCTCTCAATGGATTGAATTGGAAAGTAAATAGAGTTACAGTTGTGTTTTTTTAAAGCTTAGACTTGCTAATGCCTGTAGTAAATGCAGCACTGTAGCACTGTCGCCTAAAAACCTATCCAGATGAAGAAAAGCTGCTTTTGTGATTGGTAGTAGTGGGAAAGAAAAGGGCAGTGAGAAGAATGAATGTTGCCTTTTTTAGCTTGCAATTTCTTCACTTCAGTTTTCCATGAGCAAGTTTCCTTCATGAGATGTTATGGGCCTCTCCCCTTCAGTTGGCCATCGTCATGCGATCCCTTCACCCTCAAAAGCTACGGTAATCACAAGTAGAAGGTTCTAGATGTGTGTTTTTCAACCTGGACAAGCCAGCCAGCTGACTGGAGATTTCTGGGAGTTGAAGGCCACACATCTTCAAGTTGCCATTTTTGTCTCTGATGGCTCTGATGAAGCCACCCAGACTGGTTTCGATATGAGATGGGCATCAAATAAATTTAACCAATAAATATGACTGCGAATATTTAGTTATGCATATAGAAATGGAAAAATACATTACATCTTATTTTGTGAACCCCGGAACAATCAATCAGAATAGAGCTGGAAGGGACCTTAGAGGTCTTCTAGTCCCACTCCCTGCTTAAGCAGGAGACCCTTGGCCATTTCAGACAAGTGGCTGTCCAGTCTCTTCTTAAACCCTTTGCTTCAGTTATTCTGTAACTGTGTCTGAATCAAACAGTGTAAGATAAAAATGTTGTTAAAGAGTAGAGTATTACTAAACGATGCAACACAAAATTAGGGAGATCCTAAAGAAGTTTATTTAAAAAAAACCTTCACCCTATCAATCTCAGAAAATCTCAGTCTTGTTCATGGATAGGATGTGGCCTCACCGCTTTCTCATAGACCTTGGCCCAACAAAAACACCTGTGTGCACCCACCCCCAGACCCTAAAAGGCCCCAACACCTGCCCTACAGGATTTTGAAGGCTGAAGGATAGTTTTTTTTTCTCTGCTGAAAGAAAGTCAGCTGAAACTCGAAGGCCGGTCTTTCTGGTCTGTATGGCAAAGCCATGGGCATGCAAGGCAAGATGTTCTTGGCTTCTAGAAGCTCATCTAATCTAACAACATTGTGTGGAATTATGCCACTCAGTTTTGTGTAATCTAAAGACTTGATGAGTGTATGTTTTTATTTTTGCATTGACATCTTAATGAAAACATTGAGAAAGCTCTCCTGTAAACTGTACGGAGATTTCACTATTGGGTGGGTTAAGCACTTTACATACAACACAATGCAGTGAAATACAGGTTTTAAACACCTTGCAGCTACGGGTAGAGGCTGTTGGCTTAAGAAGAAGAAGAAAACACTCACTTAAGGCCTTAAGCCCATCTCCATCCCGGGCCAGGGCTACCAGGAAGGCCACGTCATGGGGCCACAGGGGAAAGCGATGCTGCCAAGACAAGTTGGTGCAATGGTTAGACACAAGGGGGAAACGCCCTCCATGGGATTTTATTGGAAATACGAACTCCACCAGATGATTCAGTCCTGATTGTCTGGCGCTTGAATGTGAATCGCATCGTAGGTGTAACTGCTCTTGTCTTGAAGGTCCTCTGAGAAGGTCCCAGGGAGCGGAGATGGCCGCTTGGCTCTGGAGGGCAGGCTTGGCAGCTTCCTTGACGGGGCAGCTGAAGCCGGGGAAACGGTCCTGCTGCCACCCACCGATGCTCCTTCAGAAGGACCCCTGCTTTCATTTGTGAATGGCTGGAAGGCGCAGGAAGGTTCCTGGATTGCCAAGGGGGAGGCATCCAATCCTCGGGAACAGAGTCAGAGGAAGCCTCCTTGTGCCAAGAGAGAGGGGCTGATGCCAAGCAGGAGCCTGGCCTTCCAGCAAGAAACACCAGCCAAACCAGGAAACGGCCCTGGGATGATGTGCTTAATAATAAATCATGATTGGGATGAACAAATGGTAGCCTTGCTTGGAGTCGTAGTAAATTCTACATTACACAGCGGTACATAATTTCAAACCTTTTCATAGCACCATTACTTACAAACCCAGCACCGTAAGCCAACTTCCTATAAACACCACATGGCCTGTATGTCGAACCTGGATAAACTCATTGACAAATTATGTGGATCTCGTGATTTCTACCTCTGGAGAATTTTTTTTTTTAATTGTTATGGCTGGCAGCCACTTTTTGAAAATCCCCTGGTGACCAGCATTTCTGGGAGACGGTTTTCTTTCTGGTCTGAAACTCGGTAAGAGTTACCAGCCCAGAGTCACCCACAAACACGCAAGATAGTGAGCCTCTGCAGCCCACATCTCCCCGTTTTGCATCTTCATCTTGCGTGCCGCTTCTTAATCCAACGCTAGGGTGCGTCAGAGCCATTGAGGACCCTGAAGTCGATTCACAGGGAGAGTTTCTCCACATCAAGAACTTAATTTGCTTGCACCGTAATGTATTTTTCCAAAACGCAAATACCTATTTGAAACTCGGCGATACCCCTCCAGGGGTTCCTTAACTCCTTGCAAATACTTTTCTACTTGTTCATTCTTATTATTGGGTGTAACTACATTTTGTTAGTGAGTTAGAATTCATTCGTCTTCTTTGATGGGACAGCTGCCGGGTAACAGGTCTTTGATCCAGAAATACTTTCTTGATATCTCATCAGATTATCTTTTGGAATAATTTTAGGTTTATTCATGAGATCTGGTTGGGTGTGAGTCTGCCTTCTCTCTCTCTCTCGAATTACTTCATGAATATTCTTCAAAGTTCGATGCAGCATAGAGCTTCTGTTCTTCTGATATTGAAGAATCTCGGCGTAAGCTCCAAAACTTTCTATATATGAAGTCTTTTTTTGTGTGTGTAAAAAATAAAGACTTTTCTATACAAGGGTATAAGATACTTGCATCTCCTACTTGAAGTTGTAGAAAGAAAATGTAATGCAAATGTTATTAAAAGTCATTGGCTTTTGTGAGCTGCAACGTCCTGTAGGGGATGACCAGGCTGAACCTGAGGAGGGGGTCAAAGGCGTCACTAGTCACGAATCCCTGCGGCGCCCACGACAGATCTACCACCTTGAATGCTTCTCTTATCTCCCGCTCATTTCCCTCGACCGTTAGTAGCTCAGATTCTTGTAGGGAGCTGAAGCTTGCAGTAAACCTTTATACTCTTTGAACTGCCGGTGATTTCCTCGGTGTTTGATAGTTACTTCATTTCATGAAAGCTCACAAAATCTGATGACATTCGTAGGTCAGAAAAGACCCCAAATTGCCAGCTGCTACTTTAGTCAACTCATTGGCGATATATAAATAAGATTCAGGTAATGAAAATTGCCATTCTATATCCAGTTACGATGGATATGATTCCAGGGACATGGAGGTGCGGAAGGCTTCAGATACGACTCTCTCTGCAAAACTCTACCTAAAAGAAGGGAATTGGAGAAAAAGTCTTGCCTAGAAGTTGCACCAGTGAAGAAAAGCAGGATAGGAAGCGAGGCTGGAAGGAAGGACAACTTCCCTCAGAATCTCAGGGCGCTGTCAGCCCTGCTCTTCTCCAAACAAATCAAGGACAAAATCCAAATTATGATTTTGAATCCAAATTCCTGCTGACTCTGGCGGTTTGACATGACTGTGGAAACAGTAGCAACGGAAACCTGCCAAAGGACAGACAAATGGGTTCGAGAGATTTTCTCAGCATAAGGTAAAGGTAAAGGTTCCCCTCGCACATCTGTGCTAGTCGTTCCCGACTCTAGGGGGCGGTGCTCATCTCC
>JANHJO010000791.1:17800-30530 GCA_032468235.1 Pseudoxyrhopus heterurus
AAAACAGCAAACTGTTAGAATAGCCTAGGAAAAGCACTCGTAAAACAAATGAATAGAATGCATACAAAATGGGATTATTTGCACTTCCATCTATTTTGATTTATAATTTTGCTCTTTTAACACACCGAAAAAATATCCAAGCGTTCACGGAAGAATTTATACGGCCTAGAGATCTGAAAAAGCTATAATTGCAGAATCACTCAAACCATTGGATTTTTCCAGGAAGGTATTTTTAGAATTCTAACTTTCACTGGAAAAAAAGAATGAATTTCTAGCTGTAATGACATTTTGAAAAATATTATTCTTGGAAGCAGAAAGATGGCAGACCTCTGTCTGAAAAGCTGATTTGATCTAAATATTTGAAAATGTTTTTTGAAGAAGTGTGGCCTAGGAAGAGAAAGGCCACCAGGCCCTCCTTCTCTTTTCCTCTGACCATCCACATTGCCCCCCCCACCATCAAAAAATACGGTTATCAGCTTTAGCTTGGAGGGTGCACAATTACTAATAAACAACACGAATGATCTGAAATAAGGTCATGATACAGCATTTTGAAAAAAGGAAAAAAACCGTATAACAGACAAATCACAACGATTTTGAGCAGTGGGTGATGCAAAAGTGTAGAAGGAATTTGGGGAGGAGAATTGAATACGGAATATTGTAGATGCAAATTTCTACATTATTTTAATAGCGTGAGGATATTAATTTCCTGTATAAGATGGAAATCCTTGACTTAAATTCCTTCTATATTCAGGCTGCACCAAGGATGTCCATAAGGTATGGTCAAAAGTCAAGATGGAATTAAAGCTCTACTTTAAAAAAAAAAGTGGATCTACATGGATCACACCACTGTGGCCACCTTGACTTTTTTGACTATAATTTTTGGATACTTCTTGGCCAGGTTTTATTAATAATACAATGAATCTTGAGATGATGGCTTATTTTTATATGATGGGTACAGGGTGCTTTGTTTTCACAGCTTATTCTGCTAACCCTGGTTTTATGACATCTCTCTCTCTCTCAGTTCTCAAACCAGCATTAATAATGATACCACCTCAACTCAAAATATAAGCTTCTTGGATAAGAAGTGAAACGTCTTCATGGGAAAAGAAAGAAAGTCCAGTTGCCTCTTGAAAAAGCACCTTTGGGACAACCATCATCTGGATGACAGAGACTCTCCAGAGACGTTTCCTTGAAAATATTTTGCTTCTCATCCAGGTAGCTTCTTCAATTCTGAAGAAGAAGAACTGAAGAAGCTTCTTGGATGAGAAGTAAAATGTCTTCAAAAGAAAAACCAAGAAAGTCCAGTTGCCTCTTGAAAAAGCACCTTTGGGACAACCAGGACCTGGAGGAGTGAGAATCTCCATAGACTTTCAAACATAAAATATTAAAAAAATCTACAACAGAAAAACAAAAGGACAAAAATTACAAACACAACAACAAGAAAATAATAATAATAATAATGTGTACAGCATATGTAAGGCCAACATTAAACATACATCGTCCATCCTGGTTGAATGTTGACAAATATTGTCAAATTAATCTAATAGATTCCCCCCCCCACACACACACAACGGGTCTGCAAATAGTTATGAAGTTTCACAGCTTGTCCTGCTAACTCTGGTTCTACAAGGGTCTCTCTCAGCCCTCAAACCAGCATTAATAATGACACCACCTGGACCCAAAATATTTTAACTGGGACCAGACAAGAGTTCCTGTTTTGCCTGCATTCAGCTCTGTGCCTAGCGGGAGAACGCATCCGTGGGGCTGGTTCTTTCTTGAGTCATTTTGATGGAGGCCCCCTCATCCCTCGTCTGCTAGGTTTGGTACCATCTGGTGAATCAAAGCCTGAAATGTTCCTGAGTTCCTTGAAGTTTGGTCTGACTTGATCTGTTCACTTAGCTGCTCTTTCTAAAAGAGGAAGATGTGGAGGGTTTCAAATGTAAAAAGGATTTCACTGGAGGGCTTACCACATTTCTGGGTGGCCTTAGACTAACCATCTATAAACAATATTTCCATTTCCGCTCCTGAAAAATGGAGAAAATAACACTTCTTTGCTTGCAACCACAAACTTAGAGCCAAGGTAATTGATAACAGGATGTGTCATTCTTGTACCCAAAATGGTTTGCAGAAACACACATTCTAGCTGCAACTAATACATGCTGGCTTCTACATAGTTGTGCAGGTTGGAATTCACACTCTTCTGAAGAGGATAATTTGCACTTAGTCTCATCACAAAAATCTCCAGAGCGAAGTCAGATTGTGTAAAACACTGAGGGGTTTAGGAGGGAGTTTTATCTCTTGTAAAAAAAGTCAGCTGCATAAACCAAACGTATTTCAGTCTAACACCAAAGAATCGTCTGAACTACGGAGATGCCATTCTCCTTGAAGAGAAGACTCAGGGGAGACCTGATAGCCGTCTTCCAATACTTGAAGGGCTGACACCGGGAAGAGGGTGTCCATTTATTCTCTAAAGCACCAGGAGGTAGGACAGGAAGTAACGGATGGAAGATCATTAAAGAGAGAAGCAACCTAGAACTAAGGAGAAATTTCCTGATGGACGGGGAGACTGGTTAACCAGGGGAACAGCTTCCCTTCAGAAGTTGTGGGTGCTCTGTCCCTGGAGGTTTTCAGTGGACAACCTTTTGTCCAGGATGGACTCCTGCCTTGGGCTGCCCAAGTTGGAGGTGCCATTCTCATGCCACAGTGGGTCTCACTTTTTTCTGCCTGAAGGTTGCCAGAAAGTGTTATTGGGAGAACATCTATGGAGCTTTTCAATCATCCAGGTCATGGTTGTCCCAAAGGTGCTTTTCCAAAAGGCAACTGGACTTGATTTTATCCTTGAAAATGCCATTTAACGTATTATAAACTTAATTGGGAAAGTTCATCTCAGATCTGGAGCTAATGAATATCCAGATGGGACACTATATTTTTGCCTTTTCTTCAAGTTCAAGGTTGGTTGACCTGCAAGGCCTCAGGGCATCTTAAGGTTGTGCAGGATTGATCATGAAAGAAGAACCTGAAGCTGAATTCAGACAACCCATCTCCACCTGGTGTACATACTGCATTTCTTCCCACCCTTCTTTCCCAGGCCACATTTATTCTTCTGGGTGGATTCTCATAGTAAGGTGGACAGAGTTCTGTTACAGTCAACTCATCTACAGTCAACTCATCACCTTTGAGGGAAGTAGTCAACAGAGGACCAGCAGACAAGCAAGACAGGCATGGAGATGAGAGGGAGGAATGGTGGGATAGCCTCGGAATTGACCTCAGTCTGCTGCTCTTCTCCGCCCTTCATTCTCCATCTGAAATATCCCTCTATCCTGCTTAGGAGTACATCTGCAGCCACCACGAACGGATGCTCTTTGCTCAGAGTGAGACTCTTCCCTTTTTATGTCACCTCTTTGGAATTGGGAAGGGTACGCAAGAATTTCACAATGGAAGGAAAAAAAGAAGAGTCTACAAAAAAGAGGAAGAGGGAAGGAAGCCAGAATTTCATAATGTGGAACAAAAAGAGGAAGGGACCAAAAGAAGAGAGAAGAGATTACCGGAAGAGCTGATTACTAGAGTGCCAGCGCCAGACAGAACCCAGGGAAGAGGGGAAGGGAGTTTGGCCTGAATCAACTGTCTTAGGCAGGGGTCCCCAAACTTGGCAACTTTAAGACTTCTCCAGCTTGGCTGGCTGGAGAATTCTGGGAGTTGAAGTCCACAAGTCTTAAAGTTGCCAAGTTTGGAGACCTCTGGTCTAAGGTTACATCTGCACTGGAGCCCATTTCTCTTCTGAGAGTCCACTGAGCACATCACAAGTGCAACTGGTGTGTGATCTCTGCTTAGAATGCAATATGTATGTATCAGTATGTGCTGTGCACCAATTGGTAGTAGAAGAACAGAAGTTGATATCATTGGAAAAGTTAAACATTAAACATTAGCTGGGTGTTTCTTATTTTTTACAACAAGTCCTTTACACTAGCCACCTATAACTTCTAGGGGATTGTTACCTAAATTGGGTAACTTGAAGCAAACCTGAATTACTGTAGTACATTTTCTCCCATAGAATTCAATTACATTATTGTTGTTCATCTCAATCTGTGACCAAAACCAATTTGTTGTGGTTTCTTGGTTTTTGAAGCTGCATAATATGTAGGTGGGCAGTGAAAAAAGAGCTTTTGTGCCTACAAATTGTTTGCCCTCTGCCTGAAGTCAATAGAGAAGATTGGCAGGTGAGTTAAATATTAAAAAATAGGTTTCTACCATTTTGAAACTGACTTGCACCCAAATAATTCAGTAAAGCAGAAAATCAACCATACGGATACTTAGAAACTACATAACAGGCAGAAATAGCAGCCGGGCGCTGGTGTGTTAAGGACATTGGAACCAGGAAAATACCTGATTTGTTAAATTAACTGTTACCTGTCCCAAATGTGGTTTTTCAAAAGGCAATTGGAAGTTTGTTTTTCTTGGAAGACGTTTCGTTTCTCACCCCAGAAGCTGCTTGGATGAGAAACGAAACATCTTCAAAGAGAAACCAAGAAAGTCCAGTTGCCTCTTGAAAAAAGCACCTTTGGGAAACCAGGACCTGGATGGCGGAGAATCTCCAGAGACATTGAACAGTTATCTGTGAACTTACATCAGAACATAACCGCTGCCCTGCTGGGTCGGACTTGTGGCCCAGCTAGTCCAGCAGTCTGTCCTCACCATGGCCAACCAATTGGGTCAAGAAGTCCCCTTGTCTCCTGGAGCTGATGTCCTCCAGAGGCAGCTGTGCTGTTATCGAGGCTAAGAGGCTTTGAGCCCCAGGACTTTTATGAATTGGTCTAACCCTTATTCAAAGCCAGCCAAGCTTCAAATCCCTGTAGGGATAATGTGTTGAAAATACAACTATCTGTTTCCAGAGGAAAGAGGAGGAGGAGGACGGATACACACACACACACACACACACACACACACACACACACGGCTTCTTACTAAAAATTTTCCAATCCATTTACCTAAATAGGATGAGACGAAACAGGCTTTGTGGTTCAGAGAAGTGTGTGCTAAGAACATTTGTTTGAAAATAGTTCCAATCAGGCACACAAATAAATAGCAATTACCCAATAAAATCAGATCGAGTCAAGCTCCTCTTATTACAGAAAACATTCAACTTCATGGCTTTATGCAAATGCTTTCTTTCAATCTATTAAGGTCTGGCTAATGCATATTTTAACCATATGCTTATTAGTGGGATAGGTTTCATTACTATTTTTGGATACCGCATAAAGCTCTCAAATCGAATGTTGTGTGAGAAAAGGAGAGGCTGTTTTCAATTAAGATCTTATTTCATTCATTTATTTTCCTTCTCCTTAAAGGAAGGCCACAAGGACTGGAAGGTTGGAGAAATATGCAAGCCATGAACATTATAAATCAATTTGGTAACTTTCAAACAAAACGACTCACCATTAGTACCGTTGGGATAGTTGGCATCATTGGAGCCATAGTAGGTAGTTTAGAGAGACACATATAATATTAAACTTCCTATCTTGCTGTTAGTTAAGGAGGTTGATCATTTCAAGTCATCCTACTAGATGAAAGAGGCTGGAGTTTTGCAACACTAATCCAAAATTTAACAGAATAACAGAGCTGGAAGGGGCCTCGGAGGTCTTCCAGCCTCTTCTTGAGAACGTCTAGCGTCGGAGCACCCACAACTTGTGACTTCTTTCCTGTCCAGAGCCTGGCTAATGTTTAGAGCCAAAGTCATGATGTTTTAATGTCAGAATATCTTGCTATGAGCTAAAGGAATGGTGCTCAGAAGATCTAATTCCTTTCAAAGTTATGCAAAAGAAAAGGATGGTCTGAATGGCATTATAAATAACAGAGGCTGTTGTTTCCTGTGGTTAACTATATTCCATTAATTGCTGAACATTTCAATTGTTGCTCAGCTATGCAGTTTAAATGTGGTACACAACTTCCCGCTTGGATGAAATAAAAAAATGCAGTGCAATGAAACATTAAAAACATTTTCAGCTCAAACGAAAGCCAATACATCAACTAGTTGGAAGGGTAACACCTTCGTAAGGACCAAGGACGGGCGGATGTCCAACAGCTTGTGTTAGTTTGCTGCCTCTCCTCAAATCCGTCAAGAAAAGAAGGTCCCCGCTTAGACAATGAGAAGATCTTATCTGGGGAAGAGGGAGGAACCCAGAGGAAGCCAAGTGACAGCAATAGCCAGGTGGTCTTGTACTTCAATCGAAGCCACATGGACTTCTATGTGGTGGGTTAGCTGTGGCATTAGGCCAGAAGGGGAGAGGAAAACACACAGAACATGTGCAGAATTGAAAAGACAAGAAGAGGCCTCATTCTGGATTGATGGAGTTGTTAAAGCACCCCAACCAGGAATTGGATTGAGAAGACTATCAACATGAAGGGCAGCCCATGAACTCAAGGCTGAGAAGGATTAAATTAATTAATGAAACCAGTGGTGGGATTCCAATTTTTTTACTACCGGTTCTGTGGGTGTGGCTTGGTGGGCAGGGCTATGCGGTTGGCCAATCAGAGGTGGTATTTGCCACGGTCAGCCAATCAAAGGTGGTATTTGCCAGTTCTCCTAATTATCACTACCGGTTCTTCGGAACCTGTTGGAACTGGCTGAATAGCACCTCTGAATGAAACAATTAAAACTGAGAACTGACCCACTTTTTACCCTCATCTCAAAATTATAAATAATCAAGGAAAAACAGGAAATTTTAAAATTATTTTCTTGAAGGCCTTCTACGCTCCATGAAATAGGTCTACGGTAAGGCTTAATCACAAGGCTGAATCAACTGGGGCACCTGAGAGAGGTTAAGCCTTGCTCAGTTTAGGTCTGAGTGATCCAGAAGATGTTAGATTTTCCCCCCTTGAAACTAATACGGATCCCTGAATGAGATCAACCCGAATGAGACCCCTGAGGCTGAGAGAGCAAAATGCCCTCAAATACATGTTACGGCTTAGTTCAGCTCAGTTAACTCTTATGGTTAAAATTAACTTCTTCTTTGTTGCTGTTATTGTTGTCTGAAGATGTTGAGATGGCTCCGGTGTTCTTCCCCGCAGTCTTGCTGGGAAAAAGAAAAATTAAAACCTCCGTGGGGGATGCTTGTTTGCCCATGAATGGGTGAGATTTGGGGGCACCAGTTGGTCAGATAGAGGCCAACAAAGGCTCTCTTTTGTAAGTCCTACGTGGGATTTTCCTCCTGTGGAACTGGAAGTGCTCACAGGCCCCGTTTTATTGTGGGAACGTGAAAACCACACAGATCTCTTTAACCCCTTTCATAAACAACCGAGCACAATCTACTCCTAGAAGGGGTAAAAATGAAGGCCATCCTATAGTAGGTGGGTGCTTACAATTTTGCAAGCTCTGGCCCCTCTCCAAGGACTTTGCAATGTTTTCAGCAGGCTCTCCTCCTTTGAAACCCCATAATGAGGCTGCTTTTCGGTTAGGATATGTTTTCTCTTTAAATAATCACATACAGAGAAGAAAGTGTAACAGAAGCGGCCTCGGTGGGGGCTTCCTTTTGCTCTCTCTTACCAAGAGCAACCTATAATTAGCTTTTGCAAAATGCTTTTGCATTGGAAATCCTGGGGTCTCCAACCATCCTCCTTTGTCAACCAAGGTACGCGGGAAGGTTAAAGCCAGAATTTGGCAACGGCCACAAATAAGCAAAGAAAACTGTGGTTTCCCTTGGAGCCAGGATGGCCGGAGTTCTTTCCAGAGAAGAATTTGGGGACTGGGTCTTAAAAGCTGGAGGGTAGCAGAAGAGTAACGTGATCTCCTACAATGAAGCCACCAAACTGTGTTCTCAGCCGCTTCGGGGACAGGATTCCCCCCCTTCTGAGACTCCATCATTAAAGCAATCTGGGCTTATATAAATGGTGGTGGTGGTGGGGACGCCAGTTGAGATCCCTGGCCTTCTCTTGCTGTTAAAAAAACACACCACACACACACATGGAAACTGCCAAATAATCCCAAAATTTTCCATACAAAGAACCAAGCTGGGCACCATGGACGAGAAAGTAGGATCAAGTTCTGCTTGTATGTGGCTATCCAGGAATCGGTATTAGCAGATGCCCAAATAGGTTACTTCATCCAGGTTATGTACAGATTAGCTCCATTTGTAATTGATTCTTACCTGTCAGGTGCACGCAACTAGAGCCACCAGCTTAAATATAGTTGTAAATAGCTAAAGTAAGCAGCTTCATTGTCTTCTACCTGTGTTGCAAGAATGTCACCAGATTGCTTGACTTTCCCAGGGAACCACCAGATAAGGCTTCATAGATCTCGAGGGAACTCAAACGCCTGCCATTTGTGACTGCGGAACGATTCCAAGCTGGTTCCTCGCTTGACCCCTCCTTCCATCCTAGCTGGCATCACCCTAACCCTGCCTTTTCAAACCATGTTTCCCAGATTAATTATTTTTGCTGTGGGGCTCTGACAAAGTCCTTGGCATTAATTCAAAATTGATTCCCAAAGATTACCCTGGCTGAAATCTATTTCTCCCACTTTGTTGCACGTTTAATTATTTCATGTAGGTTACATCTTTTCTTCAAGGAAGTCACAATAGTACAGTATATGCTTTAATACAAACACACACTCATAACCTCTGCCCCAGCCCTCCACACCACAACGCTGTCAGGTTGTTTAGGGTTTTAGTGACGTTTAGGGTTAGTTGACCCCAAGGAGTTCACGACTGACTGCAAATTTGAAATGGATCCAGGTTTTAGCATTCCTCCTCCTACCCTCGACCCTGGGGGTATCTGTGATCTGATCTCAGGAGCCTTTGAAGGAGACCCAAATCAACACCACGCATCACCTAGAAGATTGTATGTTTTCTCTTTTTAGTTCCTCCAACAGCTACCCTTCTCCGAGCCATTTTCCATTACTGAATCGAAGCGTGGATGGAATTTTTATTAGAAGAAATATCACCCAAGAGGATTAAAATCTTGCTTCAACAGCTCACTGTCTCAGTTCGGTACAGAACTGGAGGCTTTTTGGAAGGCGTTACACATGGAGTCGGCTCTGTGATGCCTCAACCTGATGCCAAGCTGGTGCAGTATTTTCTATGCATAATCTCGGACCCTCAGGCTCCTTCTCAAAGTACCAATTTTATTGTAAAACAAGGAGGCAACCACCTTAATCATTCTTAATCCATCTGCTTTGCAATTAAATTCAAATTCAATCCTATTCATCTGTTTGGTTCTGCTTCGCCCCTTTCTTTTTCCATGTCTCCTTGGCAGGATGGTGCCTAGCCTGACTCAAAAGTCAGGTGCCACCCCCCCCCTCCAAAAAACAAGCCACCTTTACACACGACCTTTCTAACAGTCATGGGCAAAACGTTTTAGGAACAAACAATCAAGTCAACCTGTATTAGCCATAGACCAACACGAGGGCTTAGGATACAAACACTGGAAGAAGCGATAAACAGTCGTGCAAGGTCTAAAGCTAAAAAGCTGAAAATATACAACATAGTTTGTAAAAAAAACAAAAGAATAAACATATATAAAAAGGAGAACTATATTATATGATGCTGGGGGCATTAGAAGTAGTCTAGGGGAGCATAAAAACTTAACTACCATAAGATAACAATGGCTGGCTGGGAGTTGAAGACCAGAGGTTGTAAACAGGCCATTGTTGGCCACACTAGGTTGTAATAAAACGTTTAACAATTCTGGAAGCAAGTGTGTGTGTGTGTGTGGGGTATGTGTGGGGGAAATGGAAAATTAGCATCACGCAGAAGTATTGTCCGACAGTACATAGACACCCAAAAGAAAGCTTGAGTGGGTGAAGGTTATATTGTAACTAAAGACAATATGAGTTATGGAACATGTTTACTTTCACATGTCCCTAAAGATAAATAAAACATTTTAAGTTAAATATTCCCACAGTTTTTTTGAACTTTACAGAGTATGTTTTCAAACCAGTTTTTCAACTGTAGAATTTTCTTGTCCTCAGTCTTCAGCCATGGTGCAGATTCTGGTGGACTTACAGACCAGAAAGTGGCCTTCTTTAGAAACGATTCTCTCTCCAGGAGGAAGAGGAACGGGGACCACACTTATTTAGCCAATATTTTGTTGGGCAACAGCTTCCATGGGAAAATGTAAGTCATACTAGCCAACTACATTCACTAACTTCCCATCCAGACTTGGATGTCACTTGGATGCTGCTTGTCTGAAAAAGGGGCTCCCTATGGAGGAGCCAAGAATGCCAAGTTGGAAGCCAAGATCACATGACCAACGCCAAGATCATATGACCAACGCCCTGCCTCTCTCATGCTGTGAAAATCGGGAGGGCTTCAATTGCTTTTGGTCACCACGGTAGGAAAAAGACGTTGAGGCTCTAGAAAGCGTGCAGAAAAGAGCCACAAAGATGATGAGGGGGCTGGAGGCTAAAACATATGAAGAACAGTTGCTGGAATTGGGTAGGTCTAGTCTGATGAAGAGAAGGACCAGGGGAGACAGGATAGCAGGGTTTCGATATCTCAAGGGTTGCCACAAAGAAGAGGGAGTCAAGCTATTCTCTAAAGCCCCTGACAAGAAACAATGGATGGAAACTAATCAAGGAGAGGATCAACCTAGAACTAAGGAGAAATTTCCTGACAGTGAGGACAATTAATCGGTGGAAAGACTTGCCTCTAAAAGTTGTGGGTGCTACAAACACTGTAGGTTTTGACAACCATTTGTCTGAAATGATATAGGGTCTCCTGCTTGAGCAGGGGGTTGGACTAGAAGACCACCAAGGTCCCTTCCAACTCTGTCATTCTGTTATTCCTCACCCCCAGATATCTGGTCTGAAGCAGTATTTTAGCCTTCCGTGGGTTGGGACTCGTTTTGCCTTCCGGAATGTACCGACTGCTTCAGTGTTGAATTGACATGGGCCAAAATACTCCTCAAACAAGGCGTCTTTCTGTATCCTTCTGGCACTAACCACATGTCCACCTACCCCCTTCCTGATTGTGTTTTTAACATCCTTGGGAAGCCTCTCCTGAGAGGGCAGCCATGACAGACCGGCCGTGTTCCAAGTGGATTCAGGTATGTGGAGATACTTTAGACAACAGCCGCAGCTCTCCTCCCGCCTGGCGCCTCCTGGCCCCCATGAGTGCTGACTCATTCATCTCACCTCACCCAGCCTCTCCCGTCCCTTCAACCCCCCCCCCCGAAGAATAGCCCAGAATGGCCCTTCATTTGACAAACAGGAAGCCAGGAAGAAAAGCTTTGCCTCTTGAACGGGCGAGGATGGGATAAAGGGAAACGCTCCACACACGTCCCTAATTGCTCATTAGGACAAGTAATCTACGGGGCCCCTTTTCCTGCGCGAGAAGGTGCTATTGTCCACTCAGCCGCCCCAGAGGAGACGAACCAGCAAATTCGTTTGCAGTGAAGTTGCGGTGATTTGGGCAGAAGTGATTAATCCTTTAAAGTCCTCAGCTCGGCAAGACCAAAGCCTCCCCGTTTCCATGCCAGGCTGGAGTCTTTCATCCCCTTCGCACATTGTGAGGTGCCGGACCGCAGCAGCACCCAGAAGGGATCCAGTTGGGGGAGCTCTGGACGGTGATCCACAGATCTTCGGCAAAAGGTCCACAGGCGACGGGGGGGGGGGACGGGGGGGACAGTTACCAGGATTCCACGGCGTCACACTTCACAGCAACCTCCTTGCTAGACCAGCTACTCATCAGATCAAAGGAGACTCTCAGAGTTGTGAAGGCAGCCATGTGAGGGGCTGAGCGCTCCTTAGCAAGCGAATAACCACGCAAGATGCCAGAGGCAGCGTCCATTCATCATAGAGAGATTTATTTAGAGTAGTTGGTATAGTAAAGGCCACCTGAGGGAATCTCAGGGGTAGCGGCACAGACAAGCATGTCTGTAGGGTGAGGCACGTGTCCAGGAGAAAGGGAACCAAGGGGAGAGCACATGTGGGAGCCCACCTTTTATACACAGGTGAGGGTCCCTCCCCCCTGTAGGAGCGGTAAGTGCGGCACCCTCAGTGCTGCCATCTGGCGTCAGATGCAGCAAGGCTGGCATCCCACATCACATAACGTGTGGCAAACCAGAGGCGAGTGGGACCCCCTTGGTCGGCCCAGGCCCAGCGCCCCGTTGCTCCCGCTACTTCTGAGCCAGCCTTGGCTCCTCTCTCTTGACCTGCCTGGACAAGTCCCGGCAGTTTTCTTGGCAACATGTTCAGAAGTGATTCCTGTTTACCTTCTTCCTACAGCTTTGGCCAAAAGTCATCCTGCTGGTGGCTTTGGACCAATGGCTGTCCAGTCTCTTCTTAGAGGCCTCCAGTGTGTTGGAGCACCCACAACGTCTGGGGGCAGGTCATTCCACTGGTTAAATTGTTCTCACTGTCAGGAAATTCCTCCTCACTTCTAGGTTGCTTGATCAGTTTCCATCCGCTCTTCTTGTCCTGCCTTCTGGTGCTCTGGAGAAGAGGTTCGCGACACGGCGACGGGCGAGATGCCACTAGCCTTCGTCAGGCGGGTGGCCCAGTGCATAGGGGTGGCTGATGGATGGATTGATGGATTTATTTTTTGTTTTTATTGATTGGAATTTGTCAAGCAAAAACAAGAACAAGAATAAGGGAATAGAAATACGATGACAGAGACGATAGGCCCGTTAGTGCACTTATGCACGCCCCCTCTGCTGAGCCCTTAATAGCAATAGCAACAGCACTGTATTTATATACCGCCTATCAGGGCTTGCAACCCTCTCTAAGCGGTTTACAATG
>JANHJO010000791.1:109077-119598 GCA_032468235.1 Pseudoxyrhopus heterurus
GTGTAATTGTGGGTGCGTTTGTGTGGGTGGTCTGCTTGAAACGATTCTACACGGCAAAGCCCCGGACAGGATCTTCGCCCACCGCCCGCCCGGTTGCTTTGCTTCTGAAGTGACTTTTCTGAAGCTCAGAGAGTTTCAAACTGCCTTGTGGTTTAAGTTGGCTCTCTGGGGCTCCTGTCTGGTCCCCCCACCCTGCCCCCTTCAGCTGGTGGTGTCAGAATGTCTTCATATATACGGCATTCCTTTTTCCAGGCGGAAAAATTAAAACAGATGAGATTAATTTGCAATTTCATTTCTCTCCATGAGCATGGAGAAGATGACAGAATTGAATTCTGCGAGCGAGGGAGTAAGAGAGAGAAACAGAGAGAAACACACAGAGAGAGACAGGCAGAGAAACAGAGAGACAGAGAGAGAAACAGAAAGTGTGAGAGAAACAGAGAGACAGAAAGAGAGAAACAGAGACAGGTAGGCAGAAAAACAGAAAAACAGAGAGAAGAGAAACAGAAAGTGTGAGAAAAACAGAGTGTGTGTGTGTGTGTGTGAAAGAAACAGAAAGAGAAACAGAGGGGGAGAGAAACAGAGAAACAGAAAGAGAGAGAGAATGAAAGAAAGAAAGAGAGGGAGAGGGAGAGAACCCAAGGACTGAATCCTTCCCTAAGAATTCTCTGTCCAATGTAATGATCATTCAGGGTCAAGGGATCTCACGTGTTCCTATCAAATGGTCTTTCTGAGATCACTCTGATCATTCCCCCCCCCACTCAGCCTTTATGCAACGTTTTCTCATACACGACTCCCTCTGCACACAGACAACCGAGAACCCAGCAAGTGCTTTGACTCTGTCCAAATGAAATCAGGGGTTTTCCCCCCTTCCCTATTCATGGTTGGAATTGGATGGTAAGAGGAAGGATCTCAAGCGAGCCTTTGGGCAGAGGATCCCTTGAACACTCAAGGGGATCAGCGATCACAGAACTTTCTGCCCAATCAACACAATATCCAACCAAGTGGCCTCTTGTGATCCTGCAGCGCCACCTAGTGGGAGGTTTCTCACACCGGATGTGTGTTATCACAGCCTAACAACACTATGAAAAATTAACAGGAGGTTCAAAGGGTGCATCGTATCTGTGGATCATCCTCTAAAAGAGGCCGGAGGACGCAGCAATTAAGATGCTGGATGAGGAGTGGGCAGATCGAGATCCTAGGCTTCCAGGGAAGATGCTGGACCCAGCTGGCTCTTCCCATCTCAGATCAGCGTCGCCTCCTGTAACATCCTGGCTGAAAGTCAGATTCCCGATTGCGTCCCGCAAGCCCAAGTGGGCCCTGACATCAAGCAGCACCGACACTCGCAGCCGTTTTGAAAGGTTGGCTTGGAGATTCTCACCAGGCTTGAAGGGGAAAAAATAAGCGCTTTCCCCCAAGAGGCCAACTAGAGAAGAGCTTTTGAATTTTGAAAGCTAGCAAAGCAAGAAACGGAGGCAGCTCCCAACGGTCAAAGGGATGGCGGTGACATTCACGAAATGGGAAAGAGGAGACAGCCAATGCAGTGACGGCAGGGGTCCCGCTGGCCCTGGCCAAAGGTGGAGACCTCTTGAAGTCCACAAGAGGTCACAGTGGTCGCCATAGGCGGCCGGCCCTTGGCCTGGATCAGGTCTCCAAACTTTGCAACTTTAAGACTTGTGGACTTCCACTCCCAGAATTCCCCAGCCAGCATTTAAGCACACAAATCCTACGGTTGCCAAGTCTGAAGGGGTCCTGGCCTGGATGAAGGGCAGGTCTTCCTGGGTGCCTTCCAAAGGACAGCAGAAGGGGGCCACCCAGAGGTCAGACTGAGCTGCCACGGAGAAGGCCGGCTTCCAGGGTCCTGAGAAACGATACTGTTGAATTGCAAGAAGATGGCCAAGCATGACTCTATGCAATTTTGAGAATGCTCCCTGCACCTTGCAAATGTCTTGTTTAAATTTATTAAATAAGAACCTCGCACCATTTGTTGCACCACCTTACTTGGATATGACTAGGGGCAACCTGCTCACTACACACCTGAACAAACAACATAATTAATCTGTTAAAAACAATTAAAAACAGTACCGTAATTAAAAAGATGGGGAGCATTACTTGCTCCACTAAGCAATCCCATTTCACGTAAGGAGGTGAACCGCGTAAAGTATTAAGCTTTCCCTTTTCATCTCTTTAGCGTTGACTTTCTCTAGAGGAATTCACCCTGAAGTTGAGTAAGAGAGCGGCCGCTTTCTGATTTCAGGACATCGGAGGAAACGCCTTGTCCCTCCTCAAAGGCCGGCCACATATCCTCCCCCGGGGGGTCTCTTCCTGCGGTCCCCCAGTGAGATGGAAGTGAGGTCAGCCAAGCGAGCTCTTCCTCCCTCCTAGAGCTACCAAATGACAGAGGCATTCCCCACCCATCGCTCTTAGTCATTGGTGTCATTTGTACCCATTAACCTCTGGCTCACCCAGAAAACCTTGAAGGGTGATTCAATGTTATTTCAAAGGAGGCTTTGAAGCTCTGTTTGCACTGCCTGGGCATTAGTTGTGAAGAGGCCCCTTGCAATGGAAGCAGGATGCACCCAACAGCAAGGGCCATCAGGCTGCGCCCTGCCCTCAGGGCCCACGGCTCCTCCCACGCGGAGAGCTGGGCGTGTTTGTGGGAGACTCACAACCATAAAGGCACCTTGTATGAAGCCCAGCGCCACTCAAAGAGTCAAGTGACCTTAGAAAACGAAGAAAAGGTACAACCCCAGGGCTGGAAGGGGCCGTGGAGGTCCAGCCCCCTGGCCAAGGCAGGAGACCTGATTTCATCCTGGATAAAGGCATGTCCGATTTCAGGGATGTGATTAAGAAGATGATCAATGGCTTGGCCCAAAACCTAGTTTTTTATTTTATTTTTTCAAAAAAGGAAAAAGCAGCAAAAATTTGAGAGGGAGAGAAAGAAATGGACTATTTGGGGTTTTCTAAGTCACCCAAAGGACCAACAACAATCATCCAATCATAGATTTAATGGCTGGGGACTGTGAATATAGAGAAACATTCTGAAAAAAGGCATCTGCTGAGTAAAATCAATTTTGAGCTAATACTCTGCACTTGCTAATAATAACTCCATCACACGTGTGCCAGTTAAGCTTCAATGAATTGTTCAGTTTGTAAAAAGCAGTTTAAAGCAGCAACACCTTCAAAGAAGGGAACAAACAATGTAAAGGCAAAGGCAAACAAATACCAAAAGTTTCAATCATTTTTTTATTCTGCTGTACATCACGAAGTCTTGTCTTTCAGTTCACATGATCAATATTGACAGGTTTATTATGTAAGATTTTATTCATAAATAATCCACAGTAAAAGAGGGGAATATGATATATTTTTCTTTAATGATATTTTATATAATAATTTAAGCTTAGAAAGATAAAAAGGATTTTATACATATTAAACACAAAGCACCACTAGCATTACACACTAAAATGTATTTCAACTCAGATCTTATATAACTGGTGATGGTTCAAAGCTCTTTTCAAAAGAGAATCAAATTCTCTTCTGGAAAAAAAGCAAGATGGTTTGCCTTGTGCTAATTGTTAAAATCTATGAAATAGCGTGAAATTTCTCTGCTACTAGATTATCCACAAGCTTAGATCGCCAGTTAAGATATTTTTAGAAATCACGGATTTGCCAATGTGGATTCATTTCCATTTCAAATCTTGATAGAGAAGCAATGCCCCTCCCAGTATCGAGTGGAGTGTACGAGGGCCCACCTCATTTCATCCTTACCCCTCCAGGGCTGAAAGGAGGTAGCTGAATTGGACCCCCCCCCCCCGCTTGCCTCAGTTTCCTTCTAGGGCTAGGGGAGTCCACCCTCAAAAAAACTCAGAGAGGGTCTTTCTTAGCTTGAAAATGCGCTGATTGTAGCCAAAAAATCTAGTCTCTCTCTCTATATATATATATTTTGGCAAGGGACTATTCAGATCTGGCTTTCTGATCCTATAATTTTTTTTCTAAAAAAATATTGGTAGAAAAAAGCCGGTTGCACCTTTAAAAGGAGCATATTTGCCCCGATTTCTAAACCTTTTTTTTAAATCACAAAATTCACTCAGTAGTTGTTTTTTCTAGGACACTCTTGAATATTTACGGAATCACACACTGCACTGGGGGAACCTCTGATCAGCCATTCTTAACTTTCCAGAGCATTTTAACAGTAAATGAAGGGCGCCTGAATTCTGTAGCTTTAAGGCTTTCCCGGGGGCGGGGGGGGAGGGGGGGCTAAGGGTCTGAAAGGCCTAATTCCAGCCCCGGACTCTGTAACGGAGACAGTGAATCCATCTGGCTGGCTGGCTGGCAAAAGGGCGGCTACGGATGGAAGGCAACAGTTTGGATGCAGAAATCTGTGAAAAGGGAGGGAAGGTGCCCCGTTAGTCTGCGCCCCCCACATCTCTGGACTTCTTGGGGGGCTCTGGAGTGACCCAAAGAGCTTTGAACGGCTGGATTCAACCAGTCATGTGAAAAAGTTAAGGAAGCTGCGCCTATCAATACAACTTCACAGCAGCCTACATCAAAATATGGCCAACAGAATATTCTTTACCAGGAAAGGACTTTGGTTGTATTTTAACACAGACTGAATAGTATATTCTCTATTTTAAATCTGAAGTGGGGCAAAATATTTATAATTTGATTACAAAAGATGAGGTACATTCAACGGTCGTGCAAGTACCACCTTACAGTGCCAACCAATCCTGCTCTCGCCCATTATCTTCGATAACTCACGGCTGCCAGTCGAAAGCCAGATATGAACCGAGAGGAGAACGAGGCCCTCGGCTTCCCTTCTGCCTCTTACGGAGACGGAGGCAGCCGACCTCCGCAAACCCTGGGCCAAAATAACGCTACGCGTCCTGGACAGAAATAAAAGCAGTTATTTTCAGAAATAAAGGGAGGGGGAAGACTTGTAAATGCAGTTTGCCATATGAAATGTCAAACGTTTAATATTCTGCATCGGAAGTTTACCAGCTACCACTTCTCAGACTTTATTTCTGAAAATTAATGTTTATTGAAAACATAATCTCTCTTTCCCATTTTAGGCCTTCGCCTCTCTAATCCTGTACCACGATTTTGCATTTAAATCCAACTGATATTCTTATCCACCCCAGAAAGATACGTGTGTGTGTCCATACATATGTACAAAGTGCAAAGTATGCCTAATACCAATTTATCAATCCAAAAATACAGAAGGTTTACGATTATCTGCATTGTCCTTTATGTATCCTATAGCAAAGGCAGAAAGCTGCGTTATATCGAGACAGGCAGCTGATTCATGTAAACTGTCAACAGGAGTCGATGTTGTGATTGGATTTTTTCCAGTTTTAAACAGAATTCTGGCAATTTCTATATGCAAAACAAGAAGCCCACCACTTGCTCCCGTTAAAAAAAACGATAGACGCCATCAGCTATAAACGTTCTTTGCTCAGACCTGCTGCTAAAGCTACGGAAGCTGAAATGAGACAGAAGCCAACCGATCTAGGCCCAACGTGACAAGGTTGAAAAGCCAACTCATCCGCCTCCTCGCTCTATTCACGGTCGAAGGAGGAAAATCCCGTTGCTGGTGAAGGCACTGAAAGTCACCCTAGAGGACAGGAAGGGGGCCTGGGAGTCTTCTTCTCCCTCAAGACCATCATAAATAGAATCCAGATCTCCTCTGAAGTTCATGCTTGCAAGCAACTAAGGATCCCATCTGAGAGGCAGCAGCCGCTCCCTTCTCTTTTCCAAAAGAGGAACGGGGTTACTAACGCCACCAGGGCCAAAGGGCAGAGGAGGTAGTTCCACTCTCCCATCACCTTGTGCTCAGTTGCCCCTGCGAACACACAATCGTCTATACACAACTGCCAAAATGAGAGCCCCCCATTACAATTCCGTGCTACGTTACCAGCCAAGGTTTCGACAAAGGAACGCAGGAGCAAGATGGAGCTAGAAAGGAAACGGGGAATGGACAGGGGTCGCTGTGGCTTCCTTCAGAATAGAGGTCAACTTACACACAACGCGAGCACCAGACCACAGAAATCTTAGTATCATCTACATTATGAACTTAATCACTGAAATGCCTCCGGAAGTTGTGTATGCACACAACTGTTTCCAATAGCAAGACGTGTTTTAGCTTGGGTGTGGCTTTCCACATCCTCTGCAACAATGCGTAAACAGCTAGTACACAGGTTTGACAAATGTATTTTGTAGCATCAAGTAGCTGCTGCAACCTGACATATTGTGAAGTACAGTTGTCCGAATGTCCAACTGTTCCTTCTGCCCTCAAGTAGGGATTTTCTCTTGAATCCAAAGCAGGCACTTGGATAGACTGGGCTCCCTTTTGCTAATATGTCACAGGAATAAACGTGCAATAAAAAATGATGGTCCATTCTGCGTGCCAGGAAAAAGGGAGTTCTCCTCCATGGATTTTTAAGTTGCTAGGGAAGCTTTTCCCTTTTGATCCAAATTCAGCTGCAGACACCCTCCCCCCAAGGAAGCGTATTTAAAGTCCGCCCAGAAGGAACTTCTCGTGTCACCAGATGCTGCTTCAGTCGCGTCCCCCTAAAGCCAAAGTGTATCACAACTGGAAGAGGAGCATGGAGAATAAATGGGGTAAGTTTGCGTCCTGCCTGTCAAGAGCACCAAGGCGGCAGCAGAACTAGGAAATGGGGACCAATTATCTATGAACGGCCACGGTTTGCCATCTGAATCCCTCCAAACTGGTGTTTGAAATTCATTTTCTATTCATTCTGAAACCAAACCTGGGCGGCCCGGGGTGTTCATTCGTATTGCACCTCAATTAAAGAAAGGCAACGCAAACACCGTTTCTGAGCCCTGACAAAACCCAAGCACCGTAATTGAAAACAGAAAAGTTCAGGCTCACGCGACCAATTTCAACACCATCTATTTCTGGGAACAGACTTGGAATCCCCTCCACCCGTCGGGAAAACATAACCCCCCCCCCACCCCCAAATGCTTTAAAGGGCTGCTTAGGAAAATCTGCCTGGGTGCCCAGCACAACTACCCAGCAGAACGGACTAGATCAAAAGCAAGGCAAACTAAATGAAGATGCTTATGAGCAGCCTTTAACTGCCGTGATTATATAGGCAATTTTCATGATGTTTCCAGTATATTGAATTAGTTATTTCATACCCAAGGTGAAAGAAACCTCCTGATTAAAGTATAGCTATTATATAAACAGTGATTTGGTAGACCTTTTTTTTTTTTACAATTTCGAAATTGCCTTGCAGTCAACTGACGCCTGATCTGCAAACTCTGGGAGTGCAGATTATGTATCAGTGAAACTGGATAGATGGATAAAACGGAGAGAAAAATTAATGGGATTACAGAGGGGTGAGAGAGTTTAAACTTTTTCGAAATGGTGTGTATTGATAGCTAAATAGTGCAATATCTTTTTCTCTTTTTAAACATGGAGAAATCAACCAAGCCAAAATAAAAATGTTCGAGAAGGTTTTTGTTTTGTTTTTTAAATTATGGCTGCAGTGCAATTCTACGTTAACATAAAATAATTACAAAACTTTCAGAAACCAATTTTTGCCTGGATTTAGCCATTTTTGAGTGGTTTCAGCATTGGAGATTTTGCAGTACAGATTTTCACTTTCCCAAGAAGAAAAAAACATTCTCTCCGTGACAAGCAGATGTAACATAGTTTCAAAAGGAGTAGTGGTTCCATTGCAAAGGATTTTCTGATTTATATCACAATCGGGGGACAAAGGGACCGAATCAACACACCAGACCAAAGAACCAACGTCACTGTAGGAGATGGGCTGATTTCTCAGAAGACCAGAACGGTTTCTGTTTCATGGAATGATAATTTGTCTCCCCAGGGTCCAAAAATTACTTTATCTTTGATTAGTTGGAAATCTACCAGGGTGCTTCATCTCACCGCTGCTAAGTGCTGACTAAGGTGCACAGGAGGAGGCGGCCTTCCTTCTCCCAGGCAACCGTTGACCCGGAGGGCTAGTTCTTCACCTCCGCAGCTTCCTTCTCCGCGCTTTCTTTGGTCTTCTCCATCTCTTCCACTTTTTCCTCCTTGTGCAGCAGCGATACGATCTCGGCTACTTGCTTGGTAGAGATATCGATATCCTCCTTGTCAATCAATTCGATCACCTAGGCAAACATTTTAAAAGGTATGGGCTACGTGCGCCACTTCTTAGTCAAGCACAAAATGATAGTATAGAACAGAATACTTCATTGGCCAAGCGTGATTGGACACACAAGGAATTTGTCTTCGGTACGAAAGCTCTCAGGACACATAAAAGATATAACATAAAAGGCCATCGTTTAAGAATGTCGAAAGGCATTTTCCAAAGAAACAGGTGCTTCCTCTGAATGAATGTTGTTATTCGGGTAACGTTATTTCTCTGACAAACGCACAGGAGCACCAACTCTCCTCCTTACAGGTAGCCTTCATCCTTAATCATAGATATTTCTAGGAACTGAAATATTTCACCCACACTGCCACATTACACTATGCAGGCACCACAGTCCGGAGGCAACTCAGGACACATCCGAGCGTAGCGTTAAAGGGGCTCCCAGGGACAGCAGGGCAGCCCCCTCGACTCGCAGGCGGCACTCCTGCTCAGCGGACTCACCTTGACCACGTCATCGATGTTGATCCTGCCGTCCTTGTTCTCGTCCAGCGCCTCAGCCAGCTTGTTCAGCTTGCCTTCGGGGATTTCCTGGAGCTGCTTCATCACGTTGATGAGATCCTGGATGCTGATGAGGTTCTCCCTAAATGGGAAACGCAGCCTGTAGTGAAGCAAGCGGTTACTGCCGAGGGTCAGTTGGTGCGGGCAGAGTCTTCGAATAGCCCGTCTCTAATTCATTCCCGTGGAAATCAGAGTTATTTGCCACCTGAATCTTGTGAAGAAGAAGAAACCGAGAGCAACGGAGCCTCTCCGAGACGAGGGCATCCGTCGTCAGGCAGCCGACTTTTCGTGCCTCGGAGGCGGGTCCCTTTCGGCAACAAAACCCCCTTCCTCGAACGGATTGCAAGGGTAAAACTACTCCCCCTCGGCCCATTACCAACCACTCACCCAACGGGGGGACTGAGACCTCCGCCCAGCTGTTCTCCGACTGGCTTTTGGTCTGTCTCCAACTCCTGGATAATTCTATCGATCTGCCCGATCATTCGGTTCACCCTCTTAGTCAGCCTCTTGCTGGCTTTGGATTCTTCGACCTCTTCTGGTCCCTTCTTAGACAGTTCCTTGATTTCTTGCAAATCCTAAGGATGAAAGAGGAACATTTCTTAACACCATAAACCTGTTGATACTAAAGAGGGGAGGGGGAGAGGGGAGCCCAGCCCAGGCCTGCGAAGGCCACGGGGGGCCCCTCCGTCTTCCTGGGAGCCTCTGAAGGCCCAAGGGCTCCACTGGGGGAAGGTGGCTGTTTGTGCCCGTGGCCGATACTCGGCCTCAGCACCTCCGCAGCCTCTCAACCCAGAACCCCTGGCAGATCGGAGGGAGGATGGAGGGCGACCAAACGGAGCCCGCGACTCTGGTCCGCCCTGCGGTGCGAGTCTCCAAGCCCCGAGAGAAGCCCGTGAAGGTGGCTGCATTTTGAGCAAAAAGGCAGCAAGGGCTGCCGTTCAAAATAACCGAGCGTCTCCTGGGGCTGGGAGATCTAGAGGAGCAGCGCCTTGGCAGCAGCACAGCTCACGCTAGTGCCCATTTTCCGTAGCCGCCCGACTTCCCCTCCGGCCTCACCTCGCTGTATTCCTGCACGTCGTCCTTCAGATCCTCCAGTTCCTCCTTCTCCTTTGTCAGCAGTTTCTTTTGTTCCTTCAGTTTAGTGCAAGCATCGCTTAGCATGTCAATCTCCTCTTTTGTTATTTCTTCTCCCTGAATCAATGGGAAAGGAAAAAGAGTGTTAAGCCTCCCTTCTCCTGCCCACCCAAAATGAATCACACAAGAGGCTCTGCAGGAGACCCAGGAATCGGAGGGATTGAAGGGCAAGGGATGCTAATGGGAGCCCCCCCCCCCCGTCTCTCTGGATGCCATTCCATGAATTCAGAGGGAATCCTCACTGCGCTACCTTTAGGAAGAGGTCGATTAGGGCTGATATTATAGCTCTACATATTTCACAGACTCGCTCTGCGTAACATGCAACCGTCTTCCGTATTTATAAATATAAAAGAATGCGCTCAGATACAAGTGGCGCAGGCCTGCCTCTCTGACTGCAGCCCCAATTGTACAAATTACAATTCCATGTTTTTCAGAGAATCGAGCGAAGGTAGGCAACTATTCTCGAGTGGTTCCTGGCTGGATTTTCACTGACACCTCCCTGACGATTTGGAAGAGGCCATGTGGAGCCCACGGCTTCTCTTGGCCTTCTGCCATGGACCTCAGGGTGCCCCAGGAATCCCAGCAACGCAGGCATTGTCATCGCTGAGGCACCCACACCTGGTGAAACGCTGGGAGGACTGGGCCCTGAGCCCAGGGTGCTGCTGCGTTACCACCCAGCTAAGAACGTGTCCCAGGATCAGGACGAGGGCGT